>BLKR01002735.1:0-180672 GCA_011170035.1 Teleogryllus occipitalis
CCTCGGCGCAGTGCACATCGAGCTCCGCTCCGCTCCGCTACTCCGTGGCAAAAGTTATGCTTTGCGTTATTGAAACCAGTGCCTTAGTAATTTGAAACTTTAATACTACAGTTACAAGTCAATATACAGTATTCTCTTAAATATAATCAGTTTAAAAAGTGAATATCAACTAACGTGCTATAAGTGAGCCCACTCTTCTCGACTCTGGCCTCGGCCAGAGTGATTTGCGCCAGACATGGAGGACGCTAACGAAGAAGAATGTGTACCTAAAGCTGTTGAATATCAACTACAAGCTATTATTCAACAGCAGGAACTACAAATTAATCACCTGCGTCAACAACTGCAGCAACTACAGAACGTCCAAGGTAACAAGGAAAATTGCCAACAACAACATCAGCTACTGCAAGGGCAGTCTTCTCAACACTATGGTACGCAACCTATCGCAACTGACGGCGCAGCAACCGCAAGTTCCGTGTTTCACGGCAGTGGCCCTTCATCACACTGCCCACTTCCCCAGGAGTCGTCAACCGTAAGTGTCAATACCAATAATTATGGAAATGAATCCAAGAAGCGAAAAGTGATGCAATCAGGAGAAAGTGAAAGTGCAACTGTGTACAATGTCCCAGTCAGTTCACGCTATGCTACACTTGAAAATTTAGACCATGAAACAATGAATGTCTGCGAACCGGAACCGGTACAAGTTAAAATTCCCCCTATAAACGTTCACGCGGTTGATAATTATGCTAAACTGTTAGAAGACATTAAAAATATAGCTGAGAACGATTTCACAACTAAGCCTAACAAAGACTCATTTAAAATAATGTTCACCGCTATAGACGATTTCCGTAACTTTAGAAATTTCTGTGAGGAAGAAAGAATTCAATACTATTCTTATAGAGACCCCACCGAGAAATATTTATCTGTGGTAATTAAAGACTTGCCTGTTACGTACTCTGAACAAGAAATAAATGATGAACTAATACGAATAAATTTACCAGTAATCAAAGTGTGTAGATTATACAATAAAGAAAGAAAACCCATTCCAATCTGTGCAGTGGACTTAACAGACAATAGAGAGGCTCGGAATGTATTCAACCTAAAAAGAATTTTGTATAGTGTAGTTAGAGTTCAGCAAAGAATGAAATCTAGAATTATAATGTGTAAAAAGTGTCAACGATATGGCCATTCACAGGCTAATTGCGGTTTCGAAGCCAGATGCGTTAAATGCGTAGGAAGCCATCACTATTCCGAATGCAGAAAATTAAAAGACGCGCGTCCTCAGTGCGTAAATTGCAAGCAATTTCACGCTGCTAACTATAGAGGTTGCACATATTATCAAGAACATGTTAATTCCCTTAAAAATATTCCTTCAAATCTAAACATAAGCAAATCAATTAACTTGTACTCCAACCATTCAAAAAAACACCCATTCTCCCCCAATAATATCCAACCAAGAATTCCCACCTCTACCTCGACAGCCTTATTTGAAAAATACTCAAACAAATACCGCAACCCCGAATAATGACTGGCCCACTATAATTTCGTCCATAGTCTCCCAAGTTATCAACGCAATCATTCCTCAAGTGCAAAATATGGTTGGTTCAATGGTTGCTGCATACCGAAGTAATGCCAAATAAAAATGAAATAAATAATATTTTAAATTGGAATGCCAATGGTTTAAAGCGTCAGGAAAATATGTTTAGAGTTTTCTTACAACAACATAGTATAAAAATCGCGTGCATCACAGAAACACACCTAACGCCTGGCGACAGGTTTAATATTCCAGGGTACTGCTCTTATCGCAACGATAGAGTGACCTCTAACATAGCCTCAGGCGGAGTGGCAATATTCATATCAAAAAATCTTAAACACGAACAAATTCCGACCCCATTTTCCGCAAACCTGGAAACAGTCGGAATTAAAACAAACATCAATAATAAATCAGTAAATATAATATCAGCCTATAAGCCCCCCAATAGAACATTCCCGATAAATTCATATAAACAAATATTCGCTACCAATAATACAACCATCCTGTTAGGAGACCTCAATAGCAAAAACACTACCTGGGGCTGTAATACTACATCTTGGCACGGTAAAAAATTATTACAATTCATGACCAGTAATAACATTGAGATAATGACACCTAATGAACCAACTCGATATCCATCTAATCCAAACATCGTTCCCGATATTTTGGATATTATTCTGACTAAAAACATAAATTTCCCGCTCTATCAAAATGTACTAAATGAACTTGATTCAGATCACTGCCCAATAATCATATCCTTAACCGCCCCAATAGAAGAACTCGCCACTAACAACATTATACGAGGAATTACAAATTGGCACAAATATGCTAATTTAATGACCCACAATTATTCATATCCGTATAACATTAAAAGTGTAAATGATATCGATAACGAAATTGAAAGATTCTCTAATGCTATTATTCACTCATTAAAACAATCCACCACGCCTCTCCGCCTACCAAAAACCAAATCATTACCAATAAACATTATTAACCTAATCAAATCCAAAAATAATCTGAGACGTTACTGGCAAAGAACTAGAAGAACGGACATTAAAAGAAAAGTTAATAAACTAACAAGACTTATTAAAACCCACTTAGATCAACTAAGATACTCCAATTATAATACTTTTATTGCCGGAATACACCCAAATTCCAGACATCTATGGACAACGGTTAAACGTATCAACAAAGATAAAACTAAAATTCCCCCAATTCTGCTAGGATCTAAAATAGCTTATTCCGACAAAGACAAAGCCAAAATAATAGCTAAACACCTGGAAGATACGTTTAAACCGCACCCAGTGACAAACATTACGTTTAATGCAGAAATAACAGAATACTTAAATAATGAAATCCCAACCGCAGCGTCACCTATCAAATTTATATCACCCTCGGAAACAGCGTCAGTAATTAAATTTCTTAAGTATAAAAAAGCCCCAGGAATTGATGGAATCAGTAACGCTTGTGTTAAGATGTTAAATAAACAAACTGTTGCAGCATTAACGGCGATCTTTAATGCGTCATTACGTCTTAACTATTTCCCAATAGCATGGAAAAAGGCAATCGTAATTCCATTTTGCAAGCCTAACAAAGATTCCAGATTTGCTGAAAACTATAGACCCATCAGTCTTTTATCCACACTTTCAAAAATATTTGAAAAACTGATATTAACCCGATTGAACCATTTTCTAACCTCAACGAACGCCATACCATCCGTTCAGTTTGGTTTCAAAGCGAATCACGCAACTACGCATCAACTCCTACGTTTAACCGAAGCAATCGCTCAAGGATTTCAAGATAAGAAGCACACAGTAACAGTATTTCTAGACTTACGCCAGGCTTATGATAGGGTCTGGCACTCAGGACTCGTTTACAAAATGCACCGACTGGGAACCCCCGAATACCTACTTAAAATCATCCGAAGTTTCATAACTAACAGAACATTTACCGTTAAAATCAATAACTCTACTTCAGAATTTCACCCAATAGCCGCAGGGGTACCACAAGGATCAGTACTCTCTCCAACATTATTCAATATTTACACACATGACATACCAACCAACGGTGATTCCAACATTGCACTATATGCGGACGACACAGCCCTATTTACAACAAATTCTGATATCGTTATAGCAAAAGATCACATCCAAGATCATCTTGATCAGTATATAAACAGGACACAGAATTGGAGAATTAAAATTAACCCAGATAAAAGTGTAGCAAAAATTTTCACCCTATGTAGACCACGATATCCAACTGAGCTCTCAATTCTAGGAACGAGAATACCATGGGCCACTTCACCAATAAAATACCTTGGCATTCTATTTGATAAACGGCTCACATGGAAACCACATATCAATGCAGCAGCAAATAAAGCAAGAGCAAAAATTTCAAAATTATTTCCCATACTAAACCAGCGCTCTACACTGAAAATTGAATGTCGATTACTACTCTTCAAAACAATAATCCTCCCGACCATAACCTATGGATGCCCAATCTGGGGAGGTGCAGCTCCTAGCAACATTAACCGAATTAAAGTTATCCAAAATATATTTCTAAGAAATACGTTAAATGCCCCGTGGTTCATCACAAATGAACAAATTCACCGTGAATTAAAAATCACTAAACTGGAAGAAACCATAGCCACATTAGCTAACAATTTTTATAATAACCTACATACTTCACCAAGCACCTTCATTTTTAACATGGGAAAGAATGCAGCCCACCCCCGCATCAAGTCAAGATTCCCGAAAGATAGATTCAAGCCCCCGTAAACCATTACACCCCCCAGCTCCTTAACATAAGCTTGTACCTTCCTCTTCTTAACTAACAATCTGAATTAATCAATAATTAAGTTAGCGTAGAAACCGCACTTATCTCATGGATGGCCAATCCAAAAATGTTATCTAGTAATCATATGAATATTTATAACCCTTGAAAGACTGTATTGTCGAACAAGAAGAAATAAATTAAAAAAAAAAAAAAAAAAGAGAGCGAAAACTAACGTTCAAATTCCAACATTTAGTAAAAATAAACATTTTACTAATAAATGCTTTTAATTATCATCATCACCTGCAAGGATTAGACATGTTCCTGGCTCCTGTAACTGCTCACTCCATCTTCTCAATGGTCTTCCCACATTTCTTCTGCCTTTTGGCTTGTAGTTCAAGGCAACCTTGACTATTCTTTCTTCGGGCATTCTTAATACATGATTTTTCCATTTTTCTCTATACTCTTTGATAATATCATTCACACTTCAAAGTTTTAGATTGTTTCTAATTTCTTCGCTTTTCTTGTGATCAAGAAGTGTATAGCCAGCTATGGTTCAAAGAAACTTCATTTCTGCTGATTCTAATTTTCTAATTTGATCTTTGGTTAATGTCCAACACTCACTTCCGTATAACAGCATGGGTAGGGCCATTGTTTTATAGAGTTTCATTATAGTTTCTTTTCTAACTTTATTTTTTAAAGTTCAAGCTATTGTGCCACAGAAGTGTGTATATCTGTTTAATTTTTCAATTTTGTGTTAATACTGTATTACTAAGAGATGATTCATTTCATCACTGGAGGAAAGATATAGGAGAATTTTATCAACGTGAAATGTGTTTGGTTCCCGTCCATATGGAAAATTGCAATGAGACAATAATTGGAAATTTGTCATACTGAGAATAAAATACATGTGCCAATGTAGGTTGTGATTTTAGTTAATTGATTCTGCTGAAGTGGAATGGTATTTTAGATGTTTTAGGATTGAAACTTTTCTGAATAAAAGCGAAATAACTGTATTTTCAGTGTACATGCAACTTCCTTTAAAAAAATGAAGACGGAGAAAATAACTTGTTAGGGCGGTGGAGATAGCAATGAAGGACAGAGAACTTTAATGAAGGACAGAACAGAGGAAAATATTTCACAGAGACGGGCATAGATCCTAAGCCTGCGGTAGAAGCAGAAACTTCGCCAAGACGGAAGTTGCTCTATGTGGCAGACGTGCAACGAAGTGTTACCCCTCGTATTACATATTACAATAGTTTTTGGACTTCAGAGTACAGAAATCTTTGAAACTTTCAAAACCATTTTGATTTATGACACGCCATAGTTTTTTCTTCCTTTGTTTGTGATCGTGTCGTAAAATCGAGCGGTTTCTGTGGAACACAAAGAATATTGAAAACCTGAGTGGGAATGGACTGAAAAGAAGTTGATTTTATCGAATGTTATGGAAAATGGATGATAATATATCATGTCTTCTTTTAGAACTATATGGAACATCCTGGTGATAAATGTAGTGACGAGTAAGCAGAGGATATCCGTACTTGGAAAGGATGTCCGGTGGTGATTGATCGTCGTTATAAGACGTAATTCTACGGCGACACAAGTTTTTATTTTTCCAACACTTCTTTAAAACACCAATAACACTATCGAAAAAGTTGCAAGACCACCGAAAGTAGAGAACTTCGCAGTTTCGAATATATATCCAATATACATTTATTCTGTAACCTGATTTTTAAACATTATTATATTGACTTCTGTATTGAGTTCTGCTTGTTTAAACTTCTGTTTAAACAAGCAAGACAAAGTTTTGGCTCTGCGATGCAGGACATATCAGTTCAGGGTGGAGATACACTACAGATAGAATTCAATCATTTTCCCAAATAATAGATGATGAAAGTTATAAATAAAATAATGTATGCATTACTAAAAGATGCATGCTGCGAATGTAACAGTTTTTACGAAGTAAATGCATTGTGTAATTACAATTGGAAATTGGAAAATTAGCAAGTGAGGTAATTAGACCGAATATCTTCTAATGTAAGTTGAAGCTTCAAAGCAAATATCGTACAATAATTTGTACATATTGTAGGTATTCCGTTGCAATATTATTTTCTTCTGAATTTGACTATTTATCCCGAAAAACTGATGTTAGTAGAAGCTAATAGGAGGCCATGGTATATAAGAACACTTATGTTCTATTTGAAAATAAAACAATGAAAGTTAATTATCGCTGACAAATCTCGAATGACAAATCTATTCCCTCAGGAATAAAACGTTATTTCCCTCTCGCATTAAAATACTTTTAGTTTCCTTGCAGATCTGTGGCGAATTCTCCGTTACACCGCGTATTCCACCGGTATACACCTAGTAATTCGAAGTGTATAAGAAATATTTCATGAGTTTGATAATCCCCTAAAATGTTATTGAGATTTTGAAAGCTTTAAAACAGATGCTATTTTGCTCCCGAGAGCCAGTCAGTTTTCTTCATCCGTAAGCGCTATGAAGTGTGATAGAGTGAGAAGTTTCAAACAGTTCTTAATGCTGTACAGAGAATTCGCTAGCGCAAGCGAAAGCACCGCATGCCAACCGCGGTAACCTAAGGCTTCTCGTGTTTCAAGGGCGGGGAGAGAGGAAAATGCGCGTCTGGACGATCGGTAGGCACCGTAAAATATTGCGGTGAATAGTCCTTCCCTGGTCGTTCGTAAGTTACGCTTCTCTCAAGTTTTTGTGAAAACGGAGTGTGTTAATGATCCAGAAGTTAGTGGGTTGTGTAATTATCTTATAGAACAAATTATTAAGGACGGAATTTCATAGTATTAGGATTTCAAAAAATCAGAATATAATAGACAACGATAGAGGTAGCATAAAGAGCGGTACACTTGAAATAATGTTCAGGATTCGCCGCTGGTGCAGCTGGCTCCAAGATCGCCCCGCAGGGCGCACTCTCTGTCGGCGAATTGGAGCCGAAGCTGCATGTGGTGTGAACGCCGCTGCCGCTGCCGCAGCCGCCTCTACATGCGCGAGGCTATTCCGGGGCTTCGTGGGTATCGAGCCGCATTCCGCTCCGTAATTGCCAGTGCTGCCTTCCGCCCGCCTATACTTGCGTCTGGCTTACTTGGCACTCAAGAACTAGGAGTAGTGTGACGTCGTGGGAATACACAGTAATCACGGACACGAGCTTCAATGATAAATATGTACAGGTTTATTGACAATATGTACAGTAAATAATTAAAGTTACTCTTAGCTCTGGTAGAAGTTTACTCCCCTGATCGCAGGAGGATCCCTAACTCTTAGAATTCTCAAAATACCTCGGCGTGTCTCCGCTTCTGCCAATTGTTCTCACATCCTGCCTGGCCCCTGGCGTCTAATCCCTTGACGCAGCGACCTTGTGACGCCCCGCCGGTCGCTCTGTGTAGCCCACGTTGGGCGCCATTTTGAGATATACAAAATTTTCTCTACATTAATTTCTCGCAAAGATCTTAGCGTCCGGCTTGCTGGGTCAATGGGTCACGATATATTATAATCCTTATTACCTTTATAATGGATTATAGGATCCGCAGACTATACAGCGCTGCTGGGAATCTGAAATAGAATGATTCTAATTCCTAGTTCATTACTGTTTGGATTGACTAAATGAAAGATCACTTTCTTTTCTAAAGAACAAAATTTAACAAAGTTTATTGTTACCTTTTTGCAAACAATATAGTGAATTTAATAAATGATTTTGATGTTAGGCCTTTTATCAAGATATCTTTGAATTTTACAGTTTTATACCGCGGTTAACTTATCTATTCTTCATTGATGTCCCTCGTAGACTTCTCAGTCGAAATATCTTGCGAGCTTGCCGTAGTCCAAAGTCCCAAGAAATCCTCTTCTGCTCCTATCCAAACTGGTCTCAAACTATCAAAATTATCAGTCCCGATTACGTCCTATGACATAGTCCCGAAATCTATAACTCGATTACCACTCCTGACAAAGTCCCAATTTATGCATCAATATTACTTCCACATGCAATATCTGCAATATCATTTACTGTCCTTAAAATTTCACGATCTGATAACCCGACTCTGACTATCTGCACTACACTCGCTCCCTCTCACGAACCTACGATCAGTTCAGACACGCGATGCCGGTCAGAATGAAATCTTCCTGCTTGATTCATCCCTCGAAGCTTCGTATTAAACTACCTTCTTTTTTTCATAACATTTGACCGTCCTTCTCTCACCCAGCCAATCCATGCGTTCGTTATATTTTGGTGTAGCTGACCTTTCGATCGTCTAAACTTCTTAATGCATATTCCACCATATAGTCTTCAAATAAATGTTAGTTTATTTTCATGTGACATATCGGTATGTCACAGTACCTCAAATCTGAACGTCTTCCTCATTATACTGATACTACCGCACATTATTTATCACTATCTTGAACCTTGCCTTTCATTGTGTCGAGTCCTTCTCGTTATTCCAACTTGGCCATTTTGTTCGTATTCTACTTCTGTTCCTTTTCTTTCCTTCCTCTAAATCCTGTGTCTCGGCCACTTCTGCTAGGTGTGTCCTATTATGTTCCTTGTTTCCTTGTACATTTTCATATGTCTTCCGTCATTCTCGTTCTTGTGTCTTCTGCTCTTTCCCTTCCTCAAACTCGTGACTCTGCTCCGGCTGCTCTCCTTGCTCCGCTCTCTTTCGTCTCCGCCCTCCGGGTGCCCTGGAGGTAGCCGCGTGTGGCGTGCTCAGATTGCAGTGGCTTGCTGCGACGACAAACATTCCCGAGAGGGTTGCTTCCTGTACGGCCTCGGATTTCAGCAGGCGCTGGGGTCTATGCGACGACTGCATATGGCGCACTTGGCGCTTCTCTTTGTTATTGTCTGAACATAATCCGTCTTTTTTTTAAATTTTGAAAGAACAAATGACCAATATAGCTCCACTGTGGCATTTTTTATCAATTAGATTAAACTGTATTCGTAAATGTGTTACATAGGATTCTACTTTTGAAAAGCGAAAATCCCTTTGAGCTGAAATACTGAGTATTTGCATTACAAATTCTAAAAGAATTCCAAATGTTAATAAATAATTTACCTATTTTACTGAACTTGCCATTTACTTACGTCTTTTTCACACTTCACCAGACTACTACTCCAACTTTACTTACCACTATTCTCTGCATATCATTTTCCTTTAACTGTCTGAATTCTAATATCTTCGTTTTACCCTCCACTCACGTATACCTCATTATGGGGCGGGAGTGGGGCACGGGCATGCGGTCGGGATTCCTGATATAGAACGATTTTTCTAAGGATGAGCCAAAGTGACAGCTAGTGCTGGCAACATAACTGAAGGTTCTGTGGTCGTTGTGCCCTCGAGCCCATTAGACTCCCTTCCCGCATTCGTTCGTTTGCAGTTGGCTAACTTGTAAATGGCTTCGACGCTTCCTTTTGTGATGTCCTCGTCCGACAAAAATATAGTGCGACGCGAGAAATAATTGAAATTAGGAAGTGCAGTGTTATGTGCTCTTCTGTAAAAATTCTTTTTTTCTTTATATATTACATTGAATTTACTTTTTGTGCGATAAATATTATGTTTATTTTAAAACTGATATTTGAATGCGAGATGCTTACCGATGCACGTGGTTCCGGGCTTTGTGCTGTTGTGTGGCACGCTGTGATTGAGAGCTTTCTATTTACATTCGTGGCTGTTTTCTTTTACTGATTGTGAGAGCATGTTAAGAGATTTTACACATACGAAATTAAATATAAAAATTTCCCGGACTCGCGTACGTGCATACACCTCAGCGAAACTCTTAGATTTCTGCATAGGGATGTTTTCACAGAAGCCATTAGCACTTTACGAAGGGGCGTGACTGAATAGCTGTCGCGGTGGAGGGATACTTCTCTACTATACATGTGATGTTCACTGTTTTCGCGAACAGTCACTTTGGCTCATCCTTAGGAAAATCGTTCTATAGGGACGGGCTCGGTGACGTGAGAGTGGAGGGGGGCGTGGTCAATGTGGAGCGGAAGCCGGAGAGGCCGGAGCGGAGAGGCCGGAGCGGAAGCCGGAGAGGGTGTGGGGAGGAGGCGGAAGCGTGGGGAGTGGGCGTGGTGGTGGGGTTGGAAGGAGAGGGAGTTGTATTGGACGCAAGGCTCGGTCCTCGTTCTCTTCGCGAACGTTCGGTAAAGAGGATTTCTTGGGTCGTAATGAAATTGAACGACCAAGTCCCAAAGGGTCGCCTCCAGCTCGTGCTTCCTTTGGCCTCAGAGCGTAGGCCTGTCGACGGCGTGGCCGCGTTCCTCAGTGCCGAAACACAATATGGCGAATGATATTAGAGCTGAAGACGCGCTGTGTGGAAAGGGAGAGAATGTATGAAACCGGTTGGAACGTGAATTAAATGTGAACATGTTGCGATTAGTGTGTGTTTAACTATGAGTAGCGTCTCCAAGGTGTGAATTGAATTCATTCACACCTACGTGTCAGTCGGTGTCTGGCGTTAATAGACAAACATTATTTTTATTTCCACTTTTTGAATCATTTAATTTCCTCATGAGTTCCGGATTATCAATTTTTAATCAAGGTTTTCCTTTTACTTTCAAAAAGAGAAAACATTTCAGACATGTAATATATGTATAAAGATATGTAAATAAATATATAATTATTAATACAGATTTAATTAATTATTGAAATTGGAAATTAATATGTTAGGCTTTTCAAAAATGGTTTGAAAGTAATCTTCCAGAATCGATAGTACTTGACAACAATTTACAACGCTTGCTTACGCTTAAACTACTTTCCCTCTCAATGGAAAATTACCTTAATTCTACCTATTCCAAAAAGTAAGAAAGATCACTCTAAATCAGAATATTTTAGACCTATTAGTCTACTACCAACTCTTATCAAAAATATTCAAAGCTATCTTAACTAGAATAAAGAAGTTAATTGGTGACAACAAAATTTTTCCCACGGCTCAATTGGAACTCCGTAACAACCATTCTACAACTCAGTAACTCCTAAGTCTTACTGATTTCATAACTAAAAATTTTCAAAAATTCAAGCATATCTTAGCATTATTTTTAGATATAGAACAAGCTTTCGATAAAGTACGGCACAATGGACTACTATTTAAAATGTGAAAATTTGGATTCCCCTCCTATTTGCATGGACTAAGGACTTCCTTTTTAATCGTAAATTTAAATTGCAAATTAACATGTAACATTCAAACGATTATTGCATACTGGCAGATTTCCCACAAGGTTCTCCTCTATCATCTGCACTATTTAATATATTCATATCACACATTCCTACCTTATTAAATTCGGAAATATCCTTTTTGCAGACGACACTTCACTATTCACTGCACATAAAGAACTAATAATAGCACGAGGTAACCTTCAGGAAGATTTAATTATTTTAACCAACTGGTTCAACATATGGAAAATAAATATAAATTCATCCAAATATAAAGCTTTTTTTTTCACTACGAAAATTACGAAAAATTAATGACTTAGTGTACACAATTCTCTTATTCCATGCCTCCTTCTGCTTCTGTGACATATATAGGACTACAAAAAGATCACAGACTCACCTGAAAAAATCATATAAACTCATTAACCAACCAAATGTTTATTAATACATTGCAATTGTATCTGTTTCTCAATAAAAAATCAAGCACCAGCATTGAAACGGCAATATGCATTTTCAAATACATAATAAGACCCTCTTAAACAGATGCTTGTCAGATTTGGGGAGAAGCACCAAAAACCGGGTTTCACAAACTCGAAGTAATTCAAAATAAATATAGACGCAATGCATTAAAAGCTCCATGGTACATACGGAACGACCAAATTCAAAAAGAACTATCGATTGAACCCCTAAAGAAATGAATCTCGAACTGATCTTTAAGATTCTATTCATCCTTACCCTCCTGCCCCTCCACTATAATATTTAATCATGCCAAAACTTCAAATCCTTTTTCTATAATTAAAACTCGACATAGTAAAACCCTCCTTCATCCTCCAAATTTGCCATCATATTGAAACAAACTGTCTGATTTTATTTTTAAATTTAATATTTCCTCTGCCCTTCTAATATTATAAAATATAAATTCAATGTAACCTGTTCCAAATTTATATAAGAATATGGGCGCCAGGAAAAGATTACGTTAATTCAATTATTAAAATTACTCTTCAACTGCTATTTTCATTAAATTAATATCCGACTAACTGGGTCGATGGGTCTTATAAGGAATAATCGCTATTTCCTACTAATAGCCGATTATTCGATCTGCCCTCTGTACAGAGACGCCGAGGAATCTGAAAAGCAAATATTCATTTCTAGCTACTCATTTGCTGGAATTGGCTAAATGAATCATCTTTTCTATTCACAGAAATTTCTAAGTTTATTCAATGTTCATTGGTAACAATACGAAACTTTCGGTCATGACCAGTCTCAAATCTTATATTGCAGTACCCGTCTTCGCGCGCTCTATGGACCGATGTCGCCACGTAGAACCATTTTCAATCTTCCTCGGTGTCGATGGCTCCAGGTCCAAATACCATCTTCTTTTCTTCCGTTCTGGCACAAGTGTACTCAAGTCACTGATCCTCACCGCCTCATAAGTTGATAACACTTAATTAATTTTCCTTTTAAAAGTTCCCAGTTCTTTCTATGCGTATACTTAAAATATTAAAGTTCAGCTAACTATTATCTGCATCAAATACTCCCAGTCCTGTTGCCGACAAATTCACCTAAGTTCACAATTCTAGCTGCTGCACTCGAAATATTTCCAAGTCCCAATTTCCGCACATTACATCAATATTCTAAGTCCGACAACTATACGCGTAGATGTTCACAATTCCCAAACTCCCAACATCAATTGTCTACACACGATCCGCAAAGCACCACGGCATATGTCGGAATGCCTCCATATTCCCCTCTTTCAGCCCTTCAAAACTCGGTCCGTCTTTGTACTGTTTCTTGTCAGAAAAAATTCCATGCCTAGCCAATCCCTCAATTACTTACAAATTCAACTAGCCGCGCCCCAGACTGTCATTGCTTTCTCGGCCAATCCCCAAAAAGTTTACTTTGTGAACTAGCCGCGCCCCGTGGTTCAAAGCAGTGAAGTTTGTTGACCTTGACAACTCGTCTACCGTTGCAATGCCGCCATATTTGCAAATGTCTATCCTTACAATTCACCCTGTTTACAATAAATGTGACGCAATACAAGGTCCCACATATTGGTATGTCACAATATCAGAATAATTATTACTACAAGCTGCGTCCTCTCTCACTTAAATCAGAAAGTGAACTCTTTTGTTGTATATATATATATATATATATATATATATATATATATATATATATATATATATATATTGTTAAACTAATATGCTGTTATTGAGAGGTCCCTCATTGGAAGACCCTCGAAAACTTATGAAATTAATATGGATGTAAAAATTGTCAAAAACTTTTGTAAGGCAATAATTGCCGATCAGGGACAGTAATAAATTAAAAAAATTGGTTAATTTTTATCAATCATGAACACACATTGCATATTTGTGTCTTTAATTCAATGAGTTAAAAATTAAAGAGATTCTATTTAAAAAAATTTCTAGCTTTTTTGCTAATAAATATATTATTAATGTATCAAACTTTCTTGCGTCCTCTATAGGCCCTTCGTCCCACCCGGTGGTCACGCCTTGTAATTTGAGAAACTCTGTTGTACGAATATTTCGTTTTGAAAAAGTTAATGCTCCGAGAATGAATCAAAATCCGACGTTCTTTAAAGTACGAATGTTACGTTGTACAACGAAGAAATATTACGTTGTACAACGAAGAAATATTATATTTTCTGGGAAAGTAATACGTCATTCATGGCAATCCATATCCTCAAAGGTTTTTTCCGGCCAGACTGTGCAGCAAGGTCCAGGAAGATGATTTAAATTCAGAGCAGCCACTCGTGATCCAGAGCCTGCCCTGACCTCTGTGCGCGCGTTGAAATGTGATCCTAGAGGCGTGAAGCAGGAAAGAACACGAGACGCAGTTCCAAGGCTGAAGCACAAATAGATGATGGAGCCATACGGGAAGCCGGCGCAGAGGTCCAAGGCCCCTTGCGATGATATTTGCGGGCTGCGCGCGGCGCAAAGGTCAGATCCGCGCCCGCTAGGGGCGAATTCCTGGCCAACATGCGCCTCGCCCTCGCCCATCCCCACGCCAATCCCCTCGCTCATTCCCTTCCTCTCGCCCTCGCCCTCGCCCTCGCCCTCGCCCTCGCCCTCGCCCTCGCCCTCGCCCTCGCCCTCGCCCTCGCCCACGCCCACGCCCACGCCCACGCCCACGCCCACGCCCACGCCCTCACCCTCGCCCTCGCCCTCGCCCTCGCCCTCGTCCTCGTCCTCGTCCTCGCCCATCCCCTCCCTATCATCCATTCCCTCCATTTCGCCCATTCCCTCCCTCTCGCCCTCGCCCTCGCCCTCGCCCTCGCCCACGCTCACGCTCACGCCCACGCCCACGTCTACGCCCACGCTCTCGCCGATGCTCTTTCCCATCACCTCGCCCATCCCCCCGCTCATCCCCTTGCTCATCCCCTCGCTCATCCCCTCGCTCATTCCCTCGCTCATTCCCTCTCCCATTACCTCGTCCATCCCCTCGCCTATCCCCTCCCTGTCGACCTCGCCCTCACCCACGCCCTCATCCTCACTCTCGCTCTTGCCCTCTTCCACACTCTAGCTCTCGCCGTCGCCGATGCCCTCGCCCATCCCCTCAACTATTCCCTCCCTCTCGCCCTCGCCCATCCCTTCACCCATCCCCTTGTCTACCCTCACAACCATCCCCTCGCTCTCCCTCTCCCCCCATTCTCGCCCTCTCTCATGTCGTTGCTCACGCTCTCGCCGACGCCGTCGCCCTCGCTCTGGCCCTCCCCCTCGCCCACCCCTACGCCTTGCCCACTCCCTCGCACTCTCCGTCGCGGCAATGCGCTCTCCACCCGTGGGACTTCCGGGGGAATTCGTGCTCTGCGTATCCTGCGGTGGGGTTGATCAAAGGCGACCAAGAATGACACCCAAACAATCTCATTTTCATTCTCCTTCCCTTTATCATCCTACTCTTCCTCTTAGTTCTACACTTCCTCCTCCTCCTCCTCCTCTTCTTCATTGTTCTCTTTCTTCTTTTGTCCCTTCCCCTCATCCACCTTCTTCCTTCTCTATTCCCCATTCCCCTTACTTCTTACTTCTATCTCCTTTCCATCTTCCTTCTTCACGATCGCCTCCCTTCCCCGTTCAAATTCTTTTGCTTACCCTACCCCTTCTCCACCTCTTTTCACCCTTATACTATTCTCCTCGATGGCTTTTTTCCCCTCTTACCCTTTTTATCCTTCTTCCTCTTCTTTTTCTCCTTTTCCATCTCGTTTTTCTCCTCTCCTTCTCTAAGCTCGGAATTCATTGTTTGTTTTTTTTAATTTTAAATATGATTTAACTGCGTTACTCGCTCGGAGTCTTCATTTTCTGAATGTCTGTAACTTTTGCTGTCAGTCAATGGGGGAGTCTACTTTATAAGGCCGAGAATAAGGTGAGCCCCTGTCATCAGATGCGAAAATAAGCCAGTGATGCTGCAGAATGAAAGGGAATCATAATTCCATAAAGATTTAAACAATGTGAGAATGAAATGCAAAACCATCGCAATATGCATTTCCAAGTAGATGACAGACTTCAAATTACGTGTATGAGATATGAGTAGTATGTGTATAGTAGGAACTATCCACCCGAGACACATACTCATATAAAGACATGAATAGTACCGTATAAGTATGTGTACTTCAAGTGGATTGTATTGAAGTTCTAAGCTGTATATTCTATTTGAACATTTAGTTGATAGCAGTGAACTTTATGATTCCACATTCAGCCCTGCGATTTTCGGTAATGACTTCCAACGGCCCACTGCGGGCGGCAGGCGGGAGCTGGCAGCGCTCTTCCATTCGCATTGCGGCTGCGACCGCGACCGCGACCGCCGAGTCCCCGGGACCCTGCCTTCACAGCCTCCGAGGGCCTCTGCAGCACATTCGATTGCTTTCTTGCCCGAGGACGACGGCTATCTGCCCCCGCACTCTCACTCTCTGCCCGCCCCCGCCTCACTCTTTCCCGCCTCCGCCACTGCCCTTCCCTCCAACTGCCATTTACACATGGCCCCTCCCTTCCATCCCCACCCCCACCCTCCCTCCCCTTCGCGGACTCCGCCCGCAACGTCCCTCCCCGCCTCTTTTGCGCTTTCGCCTCGCCCGTACAACCCGTACGCCCGGTCCGCGCCCTGCCCTTCCCCGCCCCGCCCTGCCACGTCCGTTCCCACTCCGCTCTGTCCCGCCTTGCCCCGCCTTGCCCCGTCCCGTCCTGCCTCGCCCTGCTCCGCTCCGTCCCTCCCTGCCCCGCCCAGCCACAAAGAGACTCGTTAGAACAAAAGGCCTCGGCGGTGCCAGTAGCTGCAGGAGAAGCAGAATGGGGGGGCCGGGAGTGATAGCAGGGATTGGAAACACGCAGAGGACGGAGAGATCATAGGAGGCGATCAAGGGGAAGGAGATGATGTTATGCGCAGAGCAAAATCCAGTAATCTGATCATTAAATGTAATGTTCCGACCGGTGGAATGAATTGCATTGTAATCGCGCATTTAATGGCCTACAGTACAATTCTCTGGTTCTGTACGTGTAGCACTTCGACTCGGTGTGTTTTGTATCAACCCACGTATATAATTAACAAACGTTACATCTTACAAATATTTGTGTAATAGAAAATCGCGGTATTTCAAATGTTCAGGATCAGGTGCAATAACGGTAAAATGATTCATTAAATGCAATTTTATTTAAAGCCAAAGAAATGGCAGAAAGAACAGTAAGAAATTGTGCAAAATTAACTTCTGTTACAAATCTTAAACCTAATAAAAAATAGTTTGTTTTGCAGAAATTTGTTTCAAGTTGTGGGGCTCAACACATTCGGGGGTGCGAGTAGATGTTGAGAGGTGTTGAGCGAAAACGTTGTAGGTTTTGGGAGTAATGAAGATATTGCATTCTCAATGGTATCTGATGTACGAATAGTCAGACATCATAGTTTGGTGGAGTAATAGTTCTTCACATGTTGCACTTTGCTTACAACTCTTAATAGTCGTAAAATGTCGGTGAATTATGCAGAATACGTGAAGTTATCCGATTTGAGTTGATCGAACCGTATTGATGATAAACATGACAATTATCAGACAAGTCAAGTATTTGACTGATGTGTCATTTCATCGTTCGCTGATGCTTGGTTGCCTTTATTTAGGAAGAACGGAGCCACTGAGAGAAGTTTGAGAGGATGGGAAATGACTTACTGTATTCTGTATTCTGTATTCTGTATTCTGTATTCTCTTGAAGTTGCTCATTCAGTACTACAACACCATGTTTAAATGTGGAGAGTGATAATGTATAGAATAATTATTGAAAGTGTTAATCATAAGAAACAAACGTAGAATTGGGATACAAATAAATGGAATAGCTCCATAAAAATTCAAAGAAAACTTTCCTTATATAATTTTATCTTTCGCCTTTGTGTTGTAAAACTTTAAAACCTCGTTTCTTACCTACCTTAATTCTTAATAATAGTCAAAGTCTTCGTCCTTTTTACACTTACCAGACTTCCAAAAACTATCTGCAAATCATTTTCCTTTAACTGTCTGGGCTTTAATATCTTCGTTTACTCTTCATTATCGTTTACCACATTATCTAACAATGTTGTATATTCTTGTTCATTCTATTTTAGTCACTCTCATTTCCTTCTTTAGAAATTTACCATATTTACTTCAATTCGTTGCTTAGTAAGTGTTTCTTATTGTCTCCATTTTATTGCATTCTTAAGAACTCCTCCGGGAATACTCCATAATTTCAAACTATAATATCAGATTTTGAACCCGGTTCACAAAGGTGAAATGCAAACACTCTGCACGGTTGCGTTGGTTCATCCGCAATAAAGATTATTCTCACATGAATTCTGTTTCGCTGTATATTATAATACCCATTAAACTTTAGACGCATCTCGTAAACCAAGTTCCGAGAGGGTGGGTGAGAGGAGCAGAGTGGGGGGAGGGGGAGCGCAAGGGAGGACAAATGAGCGGCGAAACGCCTCTCCTAATCAGGCCGCATGCACTCTCCAAATTACGAAATTAATTACCAGCATAAATGGATCCTCAGGGGAGGAGAAATGCAAAACCTAGAGCACGGCTTTTTTTCTCGGTATACGTTTCGACGGGCCGACGCGAGTATTTTCATTAGTATAATACTGCTAATAACGCCTATAATATAGAATTACTACTAAACGAGAATTCGCATGGGTAATGAACGAGCAAAGCGATGGGAAACAAAAAATGTTTGCGGAATTAACGATGTGAGATGGCTCATAAAGGAGATTTATTGTTGTGTATAATAGTAATATTACTACTTTATTACATCAAAAATAAATATGGAACTTCTTTCGTTATTTAATTACCGGTATCGGTGCGAAAATTAACCTGTAGCGCATGAAATATAAATTAATTATCTTAATTATTTAGAGCAATATATTACAGATTTAATTGAGTAATATGTATTGATAAATTGTTTGACTAAAATATTATACTGTGTTCTATAACGGATACGTTGTTTTTTAGGGAAATGGTCACAACTGGGTGTATAAATGCGACAGGTGTACGGTTGAGATGACGCAGTGCAGTCATCAAAATAGCGTCGCTGAGCGAAAGAATCTGGGATTCTAGCCCAGATGGTGGGGAATTTTCGACACTAATTCTGCCTCTGTCTGGAGGAGAATTGTTGCGACCGGCTGCTCCTATCGGTAGTTATCTGTAACTCCTCCGAAGTGAATGCCGGTGCAGTACTTTAACAAACGGGCCACGGACCGCGCAAGATCTTTCCTTCTTCTTTCCTTCCTAACCACCTATCCACTACCTTTTCACACACACGATTGATTGTTTGATTTTTTTCATGTTTCCGGGCGCGTCAACTGCTCTGGTCATTAGTCCTGTTAGTGTAGTGCATGTTTTTCTCGGGAAATGGCGGTGATCTTCCCCCGTTGGATGGCGAGATCCGGCGCCGACCTACCGTCGGCTAGTGGGGTTTCCCCCTAACCAGGACTCTTCCACTAGCGGGGCACCGCCCCAGCCGGGACAAACTCTAAGCTCCCGACCGGTCTCCCGGGATATGTGGTAGTGTAGTGCATGTTAGTGTAAGTGTGTGTGTATAAGGGGAGAGGATAGGACAAGGAATGGGAAGGACAGATCGCGCGCGGTTCGTGGCCCGTTTGGTAGGGTACTGCTCCGGCATTCGCCTGATGTTGATCGGAGAAACCACGGAAAACTACCAATCAGAGCTGCCGGCCGCTAGAAGTCTCCTCCAATCAGCGACTGAATTCGACCTAGCTCGATAGCTCGTGTCGAAAATCCTGCCGCCGTCAGGACTCGAACCTAGGACCTCCCGGTCAGAGGCGCCCCTCCCGGTCGGGAGTGGAGAAAGGTTTCGCCATCTCTCGGCTATAAGATGCAGTTAGACTAATGACTTGGAGGCGGATTTTGATGACCAAAAATATCGCCAAAAATGATCAATAAAATGCTCTTAAAATGTTTTTAAAATGCTCTAAAAGCAAAGGAAAATTACGAAAAAAGGGTGATCAAAACCAGTTCGGACCAACAACTAAAGTTGTTGGATATGTAACTGATGTAGTCGAAGCTTCTTCTACTCGTTCAAGTCAAGTCGGTTTTCGAACTTTAGGTTTGGACTGTTTAATACGAGGAAATCTCCGTCTTTAGTAATCCCGAAATCGGCTGAACCGATGTTACATATACTAGGTGCCACAGGAACCTTAGATTACATACTCTCGACGGCTGACATTACAATTTCTGAACAAAGCAATCAAATATGTTACTCAGGAATTTTATGGAGAACATTTGTTGCATCTCGTAAATATTATTTGAAGCAAGTACCGTTAAAATGGCATTAAAACGATGAAATAAGCGATAATGCATTAAAAATGACTGAAAAAGACAAAAATTACTAGTTAGACGAAATCGACGAAAATTGCAAATATACGTATATAAAAATGTGTCGATTCCTTTTCTCATAACATAAAATGAATTTCTAAACTAAACGTCATGGTTCTAAAAGGGAAAGAAAAAAATGACATTTCATAACACACAACACACACTCCGTCGCACACACGCATTGCTTAATAAATACCTGATTTTGCTGGTATGTTATACTCATACATTCAGATTTTCATCACATTATGGGCAGGAGCGAATTCGAGGATCGCGATGAGCTAGCTTTCCATATACGAATACTGGAATTCAAATACCTATCGATCCATATGGAATTTGGGGGGGATGCAGGTTCGCCACAGTTCGGTGATCTCGAAACCCCTTCTCTGTGATTCCACCTTCATTTAAACTATTTCACCGCTGTAAACACACCTTTATATCACTGATCCAATCAAACCCGAGCATAGCTACTGAAATCATTTTAATAATTACAAAATGTCACCTTACAGATGAGTGAATGAATGAATGAATGAATGAATGAATGAATCAATCAATCAATCAATCAATGAATAAATAATTAATGAATGAAAGAATCAATGAATAAATGAATCAGTTAATGAATAAATCTATAAATGAATGAATCAATCAATGAATTAACGTATGAATGAATGAAGTCATAGAAACGGTGCGAAGTGGTTCATTCCCTCTCATGCAGGAGCAGCAAAACACACAACCTTGGGGCAAAGGCCCATTTCAACGGCAGCGGGTCGCCATCTTGGGTGACGAGAGAACTTGGCCACCCCTCACGGCCTTATGGCCCTATTTCCATTCCCCGCGCGCTACTAAGTTAGAAATTCTGAGATATTAGGGCGATAATCAACTCTCCCTCCCTGCGGAACGGCCACGGAGGGCACAGCGGACGCCGCGGCGCCGGGGGGGGGGAGGGGCTCCGCGCGCGGGAAAAAACTGCAGACGCCTCAGTAGAGCCAGCCTTCAAGCAAAGAAAAAAGGTCATTCCTCAATGTTTTAAGTATCTGTCAAAATTTTAAATGGAGTAGTCTAGTATGGTAAATTTGAAAACAAAAGTTGATTAACTATTCTTCTATTTGTATTTCTTCTTTGATTCATCTATACCTTCTTTTCTTTCTTCTTCATCTTTCTCTTTCTTATCCTTCATGCTCATCTATCTTTCTCTTCTTCTTCTACTTTTTTCCTATTCTTCTTCTTTTTCAATTTATCTTCTTCTTTCTCTACTTCTTCTTTCATTCCTCTTCATCCTATTTTTCTCTCTTTCTCTTCTCCTTCTCTTTCTGTTTTATTTCTGTTCTTCCTCTTATTTTTCTTTTCCTCTTCTTATTCTCCTTCTCTTCTTGTTTTCCTTTCCTTATTCTCATCTTACTCTTCTTCTTATTTTCTTATTCTCATCTTCCTCTTTTTCCTCTTGATCTCTTCTTCTTGATTCTTTTCTGCTAGTTCTTGTGCCTTTTATCGTTGATCTTTAACTCCCACACATGTTTTAATACTACTTTCTGTTCGCATTCGTTTTCCTCTACTTCTACTCCTACTCCTACTTATTCTATAAATTCTTCTCATCGTCCTTGAACTTGTTGGCTACAAAGTACATCAAAATGAAACTAGGGTTATTCTGAACAGTTATGAGATAAGTGTTATTTGAAATTATAATAGGAGGAATGTGATGATTTGTCTTTACCCTTCACACGACAACGTGATGAAAATATATTTACCCTTCGTTGAATGCGAATTTTCAAGATGTTGCTTTCACAGCCGTGGCCACTGTTTAATTGTAAAGCTTTACCGTTAGTTAAGATCTGAATATGTCAACGAAAACGAAAAATTCCGAGTCAAATTCCTCCTCTGAAACATAAATAATTGTGACGTTCACAGTAGCTACATGTCAGTCAATCCCTCAGAAATATGTTGCAGTATCTATTCATAACTATTCTTTCCACTTTAAATTTTCAGGTTTTCAATATCTAATGCAGTTGTTAAGGATGCGAGAAAGAAACTTCTAATTCAGAGTGTGGAAGTGTGTTATCGACTGATGGTAAGTTAGAACAAAATCTCCAGTCATCTGCCCTGTAGTATTATCTTAATTCATAAATATTATGATCTAATTCATGTATTAAAATTTTTCAGTAATAATACAAAATTAATACTCAATTGACTGTAATTTACTCAATTAACAGACATTCACTTTGTGTTTTGATACTGTATTTTATATTCTACAAGTTGTCGGTGTTGGTCATGTTTTTTCCTTATCAAATTTCCATTTCACTGAAAACGATTTAGTTAAGTTAGTAGAAGTTAAATAATCTACGTATCCTTACAGCTGGTATTATAGTTTATATCACGCCCGTTGTGCCATGTAATCTTTGTGAAGTATCACATAGTTGTCACTAATCGTGATTCTGTTTTAGAAAAAGGAATAATAACTCTTCAAGTATCACCCAAACCAACTCGTTTGTCATTACCGTATTTGTGTCATGACTAGTAAGATGATGATGATGATGATGATGATGATAATAATAATATAATAATAATAACTAGTAGTGCCCGTGCGAATAATTCGCACGGAGTTCAATATTTTTAAAATTCCCTTAATTACAATTTTCTTTTATTTATACTGGAAGTTCATTTTTTTATGTATAAAATTTTTAGCCACTGCATCTAATTCAACATTGTAATTTAAGAGTTTTATCACAGCAGAATGTACTAATTTTCTTTAACTCATATTCTCTCTAGGACACTAACAAATCAAAATGTATGAATAATGGGACTTGATATAATTAATTCTTCCCAAATACAATAATTTAAGAATAAATCAATTCAAAATATCAATAACATTCATGATAATGTTGACCAACACGATCAATAACAGGACAACATATCAATAACCTTTATTATTGAAAATTACAATCCATGTTCAAAAATCTATCACTAAAAATAAACTATAAAAACCAACAAAGAAAAAAATTGCCACAATAAATAAATAAAGCCTTTCTTGCTCGCGAGTGAATATAACTTACCACTTTCATTGAATTGGTCCTTCCCTTCAAGAATGGATATGAACACATTTATTAATAACCTTGCTTGTGAAAATGCTAAATAAATGTGGAACAGGCATAGGTAAATAAATACTAATTTGAGAAGAAAATAAATAAAATTTAATACACAAATAAAAATAAAATTTATACACTAACAAATGTACACTATAAAATTAACATCATTAAATTTAACAAACAAATAAAATTTCAGGTCACTTCCCTCAATGTAATATTTTGAGTGAATAACTTGCCATTTTCTTTGAATTGGTCCTTCAAGAACAGAAATGAACACATTTCGAAATGACCTTGCTCGTGAAAATGCTACATATAGCTGGCCAAGTGAGAAAACAGGCGTAGGTAAATAAATACCAACTCGCTCAAGTGTCTGTCCTTGTGACTTGTTAATAGTCATAGTGAAGACAATTCTTAGCGGGAATTATTTTCTACACAACATAAATGGAAGGCTTAAATCAGAAGGACATAACTGGATTCTGGGTATTAAAACAGTCTTCCCTGAATCAATAACTACTGCAGAAATACAGAGGTCATGCAATGCCTTCACAATCATGCGCGTTCCATTTACCAAACCTTCTCTAACATTTAAATTTCTTATTAACATCACAATTGTGTTAATTTTCAGTGTAAGAATATGAGGTGGGAGACCTGATGGAGTTAAACTATTCAAGAATTCTAGAGGATATAACTGGGCAGAGGAGTGATCTTCACTTTCAACACAGTCAATACTATAATATGTTTTAGAAGGACCTTCCACCAAATTTTCAACAATGTCTTTATTAATTTCTGAACAATAGTCATTTTTTGTGCACAGTATTGCAACATTTGTTAGAGCGTCAATATTTGTTTCATTAATTTTGTGGGTAAGAAATACATTGCTTATTAAGTCATCGTAATTGCATATACACTGTGAAGGTATTTCCACCAATTCATCTTGTAAGTGGTGAGATGACAATGTTCCATTTCCTAATTTTAATAACCACTCACTAAATTCTTGATCAGCAGCTGCTCTAATATTTTCTGTAAGTTTTCTTTTTTTAATGAACTTCCAAAATAAACAATTTTTTACACAGTTTTCAACAATGGATAAACGGGTACCACGTCTAATAACTGGAAGGGTCTGTCTAAAATCTCCTCCAAACAGAATAACTTTCCCACCAAACAACAAATCACATTTCATGATATTCTGTAATAATTTATTACAGACAATTAGAGCATTTTTCGAAAGCACTGATATTTCATCCCAAATAATTAGTGATGCTTTTTGTAAAACCTTTGTTTCCACAGAATGTTCTCTGATTTTGGCCACAGATGATTCATGAATAGGAACTGGTAATTTAAAAAGAGAATGCGCAGTCATACCACCCTCCAATGTAGTAAACTGAAATTGTCACGAACTGCCAAACGATAGCAATAGTACCGCAGTTGTGTTGTAGAATTCCTAACTGCAGTTCTATATATATATCATGCCTGGCTGCCATCCTGAATCACCACAGGGAAACAGGAGTGGATAGCTCATAGGGTCAACATGAGGATTCATGTTCGATATAATGGAAATTCTCTCTGAGCTTTTTGATCTTACTACGAAGTCAAATTTTCCTGGTTCCTCCCCCTCATCAAACATAAAGGCTGCAGCTATTTCCTCCGATACTGGAATATTGTACCGACGCTTATCAAATGAATTTTCCAAGGAGAATTTTAGCTCCATATTTTGAACATGATCCGTAATGTCCTTCATGTGTTGAAAAAGCTGAGCATAAGGAGTTATATGGAGAATAATTTCCTGTAAATTCTGCATAATATATCTATCACAAAAACGATTTTCATGCCTATCTATACGTTTATTTACGGCATCACTTGCATCTAAAATGAATAAACCTGCATATGATGGCTGAATGTTATTTTCTGGAATCAAAGGCCCAACAGCATGATATATCTGTCCATGAATTTTTAGACAATAAGGCCCTGACCCTCGTAAATGAACAGCATTTAACTGAACAGATGCAAAAGCCAGAGCATTATTATACTGCCGTATGTTTTCAAGATAATTTCTTGTTGTCGAATCATTTGCTTCGATTAGCTCTCTAAGAAACTGAGGCACGGCAATTGGTGGTAATTTTATTTTCCCCTTATGGCAACATATAGAAGTATTCTGCTCACCTCGGAAAAGTTTTGCAGAACAATGACAACATCTATAGTACATTCCACCAACACTGAACAATGGAACTTCACTGTCAGATTTATATATTCTGGCAGCATCATAACTAAGTGGAAGGTCTATGCTTGCACTTCTATTGCGACGGACGCCATGCGTTTCATCTGCTTGAACTTGCATGTTCATTTGACAGAGCCCGCCTTTCCCGTTTTCTTCTGTTTTCTCTTTCCAGTGTAAGAGGTCTTTTACGTGGCATATTTGTTCTAAATAAAAAAAAACATCTATGAACATTGAGGATTTAATGTTAATAGAACTAAAATGTAATTCTTAAAATCATAATACATAGTGCTATTTAATTTGCAGAATTTTTTCTTGAATATATTTAATAATCAGAACATATATCTCTAAACTAACCTTTATTTCAAGTCCCTCTACGCTATTTAAATGCACCAAGATGTAGGCAGAATGAAGGTTGAACCTATCAAAACAAAATATGGGAAATAAAATTGTTGCAAAAATGCATGCTTATATTATAAATAACCGCAAAATAAAGTGAAAACAGTTAATTTAGGTCTGAAGAATAACAAATACAAATATATTAGAAAGAATTTGAAGAGAAAAAGAAACTTTTAAAAGAAATAGAATCTTAAGAAAACTTTTTAAGAGATTATCTAACATTACAAAAATTACTTTTAGTCCTAAAAAATAAATAAAAAGACATTCATGAACATTGAGGATTTAATGTTACTGGAACTAAAATTTAATACTTAAAATCTTAATACATGCAAATAACAGGAATTTCGAAATTCTTATGGGCCAAGATACAAACGACTGTGGCACTCTTTAGTGTAAAAAAAGATAAAAGTGAGCCATACAAACAATGTAATCTACTGCACATCTTGGAGTATGTTGGCAGAATGCAATTGACTTGCAATGTAATTGGATATTACTAACCTTTAACCACTGGTAAACCGCACTGCACGCACATGAAACTATGCTATTCTGCTGCACCAAGATGGATGCAGAATTAAGCCATGTGCTCGTAAAAAAATCTTGTACCTACCAATTCAAAATATCAAATATAAGACACTAATATAAAAATTGCACAGAACTTATCTCTGCGTGCGATGTAATCGGATACAATATACTAACCTTCGCTGTTAGCCAAATTCGCTGCCACTTCTCTGTAACTAAATTCGCTGTTCAACCGCACCGAACCGCACACGAACACCAAATGTATTGGCGCTTTCAAAATTCGCTTTCAGCAGTTACAGGTTCACCAACTTAAATTTTGCGAAGAACGTTGAGTTCTTGTAACAGTTATTTTTTTGTGAATACCTTATTACACTTGGTTGTCAGTCTGTAACTCAGTAAACTTTTTTACATTCACAACTTTCATTGTTCAATTTGTTTATATTTGGCCATGCGCTCGGAGACATGGCGTTATAATAATGATATGCCGCAGGTTCCCCAACTCATATTTTGCGCAGGGCGTTGTGTTATTGTTTTAATTATTTTTTTGTAAATAACTTTTTAAGAATTACAAAAATGCAAAACTGATTACAATTGCGGAAATAGAAAATTTTTTTACACCGATAAACACCCTGATCATACGAATACATCTAGTGGTTATCTATATCTCAGATCACCATTTTACTGTATTAATTATATGGATAATAATAATAATAATAATAATTATTATTATTATTATTATTATTCACAACTTGTTTTACAGAGATAATGTACATTGTTGTTGCTTGAAATTACTAACCATCGATAACCAGTTGTGATGGTTAGCAATATTGAATTTATAATTTTTTATCTGTCTACTTTTACATAGTTTTTTTTCGTGTGGCGTGTTTTTTTACAATATTCTTATTTTTTTAACATTTACAATATAAGTTTTTGTGAACAAACAAAATAAAAACCCAGCTTTAAATTATACAATAAGTGAAGATTCACAGAGATACAATAGATATATTTACTTAGACAAAATATCAAGATATCAGTTGATAATGGTTTTTAGACGTAAGTTTTATGCCATTGGTGAAAAATGAAAAAAATAGTTTGCTATAAAGCAAAGAAAAATGGAGTAAAAATAGTGACACGTCACAGTTTCGTCTCTTCGGGAATTTCTATTTCATCTGCAGCCCCGCTCGTCCTGCAGTCGCTAATAATACTTCCGCGGTGCCATTTACGACTCGCTTGTCGGAACCCTCCTGCCTCCACAACTGCCGTCTATTCACCGCTTCCCTCCCCCCCTCCCCCGCTTGAAGCCAGCGCCGCCTCAGCGCCGGCCACACGCGACAAGCGTGTCACGTGAGGGCCCAGGGGGCAAAAACACGACGGCGCGGCGGCCCTCCCTCCCCCGCCCTCCTCGCAACCACGCCCCATTCCGCCTCGCCCCTGCTCGTCCCCGCCCCGCCCACTCCCCAGCGCCGCCCCCGCCCCCGCTCGCGCCAACACCCCGTCCGCCTCCCCCTCCCCGATGCCTCTCCGACGACCGCGCCTCCCTCCGCCCACACCCACGTCGCCCCCGCCTCCGCCCCCGCCCCCGCCCCGCCCGGCCCCGCCCCGCCCCTGCGGCCGCGCCTGCGGTCATTTGAAGGGTATCGATCACGCCTGGCCGGCAGGGCGGCGGCGGGCGGGGTGGGGGCGGCGGCGGGCGTTCCTGAAACGCGTATCATTACACCGTGACCACCCCCGCCCCGCCCCCCGCCCCCGCCCCGCCCGGCCCCACGGCGCGTGTCGGATGTGCATGCGCTGCCCGCTGCTGTTAGGCGCGTCTGGCCGGTGCGAGTGCCTGCTGAGGCGCCCTTGTGTGCGTTGGTTTGTTTTAGGTACCTGTAGCGTATTTCTCTCGCCTATGCACCGATGAATGTCGCTCGGAATAATTTCACATTAATTGGCAATGAGAAACCTCGTAGCTCTAAAATACCAAGAGACTTCCTGGAAGGCATTTTTTTCTACGATTGGTTTGTGTTAGGTATCTGTAGCGTATTTCTCTCGCCTATGCACCGATGAATGTCGCTCGGCAGAATTTCACATTAATTGGTAATGAGAAACCTCATAGCTCTAAAATACCAAGAGACTTCCTGGAATGCATTTTTTTCTACGATTGGTTTGTGTTATGTACCTGTAGCGTATTTCTCTCGCCTATGCACCGATGAATGTCGCTCGGCAGAATTTCACATTAATTGGTAATGAGAAACCTCATAGCTCTAAAATACCAAGAGACTTCCTAGAAGGCATTTTTTTCTTCGATTCCTATTTTCATATTCTAACTTCCATTCTGTGCTGAATTGAAAATGTTGTTTCATGGGGGTGGCGGGGACGACAAGTAAAGTTTTGACAACAACCCCCGAAATCAAAAAATACAATGTCACGTTTTTTTTGTTGTTGTTTTTTTTCGATTTAAACAAATGGAGGGTGAAGGCGCAATTCTGGCTTCAGATTCCGATCCAGCGTGATACCTAGAGAAATATGTGTTAAGTCTTTGGATCTGACAACTGTGTGTGTATGTGTGTATGTATGTGTGTGTGCGCACGCCTGTATAATTTTTCTTGGCTATTTCAATTTAAGAGATTGAATGTAAAGGTGTTTGTGAGAGAAAGGGGATGTGATTTCATATTTAAAGGTGGGTTGCGTACGTCCATGGGAAATGGATCTGGATTGGATCTGATCCGAAAAGTGTGTTCTACGGTTTGATAGTTAAAACGAACTCTCCGACAATCAGTACCGCGTATCACGAGAAAGCCTTGTTTTTATTCCGGTAGTAACAGTGTTCAAGAATATGAATTGTAATAAAACTAAAAAAAGTGTTTGCACGAGTGGCTAATAAAAAATCAGCTCAACAACGCGTCGTATGCAAATGCCATTTAGTGCAGCCGTTTTTTGTTTCTAAAAATATAATTATTTTCCTTGTTTCGTGTCTTATTGATTATACCTTCATTTGCTATTCACTTTAATTATTTTCATTATTTTTTTCTTTCCTGGGCTGTACGTAGTGTAGAGGAAATATATTTGAATCTGGTGAAAAGTTCAAGGTTGAGATTTCAGTGGTAAAATACGATTTGAGTGATTTTTTACTTTCCTGAGCTGTACGTAGTATAGAGGAAAAGTATTTGAATCTGGTCAAAAGTTCGAGGTTGAGATTTCAGTACGTAAAAAAATACGTATTGAGTGTCCCTGAGCCCAAAAACTTAGTTTCAACGTAATGTCTCTGTGGATGGGGATATATTTGGATGTGAGTGAAGCATAAATAGCAGTTTAGAAGTTTTCAGTTCTAACTTTGTGCATACGTCAGGAGTGAAATCGGGAGCGGTAGCTCAGTGCATCAACTGATGTCACTGCAGCGCCTCTGACCGGAAGGTCCTAGGTTCGAGTCCTGGCGGCGGCAGGATTTTCGACACTAGCTTTTCAGATAGGTCGAATTCAGTCGCTGTCTGGAGGAGAATTCTAGCGGCCGGGTGCTCTGATCGGTAGTTTTCCGTGGTTTCTCCGATCAACACCAGGCGAATGCTGGAGCAGTACCATAATAAACGGGCCACGGACCGCGCGCGATCTTTCCTTCCTCTTCCTTGTCCTATCCTCTTCCATTACACACACACTTACACTAACATGCACTACACTACCACATATTCCGGGAGATCGGTCGGGAGCTTAGAGCTTGTCCGGGCTGGGGCGGTGCCCAGCTGGTGGGATAGTCCTGTTTAGGAGGAAACCCCACTAGCCGACGGTAGGTCGGCGCCGGATCTCGCCATCCAGCTGGAGAAGATTACCGCCATCTCCCGCGAGAAAAAAACATGCACTACACTAACGGGACTAATGACAAAAGTTGTTGAAGCGCCCGGAAACACGAAAAAATCAATCAATCAATTAAGAGTGAAAACTTTTAGTCCCGACACAAAGATGTTTCAGATTGGTGCAGGTGGCGAGGACACACGCCATTTTTTCCTAAAACGGATCCAAAATTGTAAAAATTCATAAATGAATGCCTAAATTGTTACTTTTCCCCGTAATCATTACAAAATCCAAAATGTACATTTTACAACACTATGTCGCGCAAAAGCTTCGGTATGTCAAGCAACCCCTCGTTCTAATTGAGTTTCCCTTACCATTGCTCTCGTCGGTTCCGCACTGTCATTAGTGTGTTTGCCTGGAGCGGATGTCTCTGAACACGTGCCTTTGTCCACAGTCACTTGGATTCCACGAACAGAACTCAATGCTAGAATTATTGTCATTGAGCTGTGTCGCTGTCGATTCCACATTCGATTTCAGAGGTTGTCTTTAGTATTATTCAATTGGTAAATATGTACTGGTATATTCAATTGGTAACTATCCTTTAACGGATGTAAAACATGGTGGTTTTAATCTTTCGACTACCGAGAGTCTTAGTAAAATGTCCCCATGCACATTTCACATTTTGTAATAATTCTCTAGTTCTATTGCAATTTCAATAATTATATATTGATTTCTTTGTGAATTAACTGAAATATCTCATTGAAAAAACAGGGTTTTGGCACGTAGGCTCATATTTGCCTGCAATTCTAAATAGGGTTACTTTCCTACCCCGTTTGTATCAGTCGTTGGTTATCGATTATCATAGTGTAATTTAAGATTATAAAAAATGAAGACACCTGGGAACGTGTTATCGAGGACTCATGTAGGAAAGTTTTGTAGTATCTGAGTTTGTAGGTTGAATAATACTGAAAGTTACTGCTGATAAATATTATGAGGGCAACAAGCACTCATGGAAATTTAGGGACAACAAGAAAATGGGCGGGAAATATTCATTTCATTATTATTAGTATGCTTCCGAAATGGATGGCAGGAAGACGTCTCAGTTAATCCTAAGAATTAACCCTTGAGTGGTCGCGTGGTTGACATATGTCACCCACTTCCTTTATTTTTCTCACAACTCCCTCCCTCCCCCGAACTACACCTCGAGCAGGCCAGTATCTGTCCATGCATGTCTGAACTTGAACGCAAGTCCATCAGAGCTCACTCAGTATGATTCTTCACCTTGAACCGGTAACATCTCTTGGCTGGTTGACAACTGTCCCCCATGCGACCACTCTTGTAACTTTTTAAAGTAAGTGTTTATTTACATTAACATTTTATTTTCTTGTTTTATTATGCTTTTTAGGTATGTTATTCTTTCCTAAACTTTTTTTGGCTCACCCTAGACACTACTAAGTACGGCATCAAAACATTTGCACTAGTAGATGCTAAAATGGTATATACTTTCAACTTAGAAACATATGTGGGTGTTCAGCCAGCAGGACCTTATCGTTTGAGTAATTCTCCAATGGACGTTGTGCTGAGGTTGGCTGAACCAATAAAAGGCTCGCACAGAAATGTAACAGACCATTGGTTCAGCAGTATACCGTTGGTCAATACATTGTTAGAAACCAAAGGGCTCACTTACGTTGGTACCCTCCGTAAAAACAAACCCGAAATTCCTAAGGATTTTCAGCCAAACAAGCATCGCTCTCAGTTCTCGTCAATGTTTGGATTCTAAAAAGACTGCACACTTGTTTCTTACTGCCCGAAAAAAAATCGGGCAGTGATTCTTATATCATCCTTGCATCATACTAGTTGCATTGATGAAGAAACTGGAGGCAAATGTAAGCCTGAAATTGTAACTTTTTATAACCACACAAAAATTGGAGTTGATCTACTTGATCAGCTTATTGCTAAATACAATGTGGCGAGGAACACACGCCGATGGCCAATGGTTGTATTTTTCAACCTCTTGAATATTTCAGCCATCAACTCTCTTTGTATTTATAAATCCAACACAAAGAGTAAAGTGAGCAGAAACATGTTTTCACAAAATTTGGCTTGGGAACCTCAAATTCAACGGAGGTCCACACTATTACAACTACCGATTGAATTGAGGCTACGAGCATGTATCCTATTTGCCACTTCAATACAAGAGCCAGCCTCCACAAAAGGAAGAGAAGGTGCTCGAGGAAAATGCTATGACTGTGGGAAAATGCAATGACAACGAGATAAAACGACAAGGAAATGGTGTAAAAAATGTGAGAAATTCATGTGCAATGATCACTTGAAAAGTGTTTACAAAAATTGTTTTTAATATTCTAAGTTTTTTTCCTTTTCTTAGTCTGTGTTATTCTAAAGTAAATGTATGTTTGTTTTTAATTTTTTTGCTGGATTTTACAATATATTTATTTAACTTTTTATGACTTTAATTTTATTAAAACCTTTCAAGACATCAAAATGGAGCACAAAGCTAATAATTAGGCAAGTATATTAATTTTAGAATGCTACAAACAACCGAAGGTCTGTGGGTGACACTGGTCAACCATGCGACTCTCCATGTAATTATTAGACGCGCGACTACCGTAGGGTTAAAGAAAAGATCTGACTGACGCGATAATATCCAAGTAATCGCTTTTTGAAAATATCAGCCCATCTGAAAATTTATGGACCATTCCATGGACTGTGTATACAGTACAACAGATCTTTACATACCACGAATATAAAAATGTTACTGTTCCATAATGCAACACGTAATTAGCAAATAATTAATGGCGTATTTTAATAGCATTTTCTTCGATTCTTCCTGTCGTATGACGTCAGTTGTGTCGTAAACAAGGAAGCACCGAGTATAATTCCGTCAGGATGTGCATTAGGAGAATAGACGGAACACCAGAATCATATATTGGCATATATGAATATAGAAACTGCTTAATTATTTTTGTATTTTGTTATTAGAATCTCTGTATCTAAAGAAACCGTAGACACACCTCATATAGACAGAAGTTGCATTGTTTTCTTTCAATTTCTGCGCGCATTGGAAATTAGTAATATAGACAACCATTACATGAGATAGCAATTATTATTTGGAACATGTATAATTATATAATAATAATTATTACTCTTATTTTTTATTGTAATTATTATTATTGTTGTAATCATTATTTTTGTTATTATTGTTGTTTTTATTTTTATTATTTTTATTATTATAATCGAAACGAGGGAGCAGACAACTGTCTCAAATAAATATTTTGGAAATCGAGATTTGGGTCGTTACTTCATTCTCTAAAAGCTTGCAATAGCTATTGCATAGTACAAAAATATGAAGTTCGAAACTATTTTTCTTAATTCTCAAGTCCTTGCCGGTCGAAATTTTGACTTTTTGAACACAAAATAAACTGTGTACTGTTAAATTACTTGCTTTTGCATGTTGGAAAATAATGGAACCATGTTTGGGATATGTAGAGTTTTGGAATTTGAAGATAAGAGATGTTAATATAATTTTGAGGCGTTTCCCAATAATACAAATGGTCACAGAGAATAAAGTTGAATCGTTATTTAAGGTGAGCAACATTATATTTCTGGAGTGAAAGAATCTTATCTTATTTTTTAATTTAAAAAAGGGTCAAACTTTTTTTATACAATGAATGATTCATATATCGATTGCTTGGTTGATTAGTTTTTCCGGGTGCCCCAACAACTAAGGTCGTTATTCACGTAAGAGTAGTGTATGTTTGTAACGTGAAAGATGACGGCGATCTTTCTCCCCTAAATGGCGAGAACGGCGCCGACCCAACCAGGAATCTTCGACCAGCGGGGCATGCCTCAGCTGGACCGAGCGCTAAGCTCTCAACTGATCTCCCAATATGTGTGGTAGTGTAGTGTATGGAAGTGTAAATGTGAGAACAGAATGTGTTTGTAAGGAGAGTAGTTAGGACAAAGAAGAGGAAGGAATGATCGCGCGCGGCCCGTTTGTTTGGGATCTGCTCCGGTATTAGCCTGGGGTTGATCGGAGAAACCACGGAAAACTACCGATCAGAGCAGCCGGCCGCAAAAATTATCCTTCAGACAGGGGCAGATTCGACCTAGCTCGTGTAGAAAATGCTGTCACCATCGGGACTCAAACCGTAGGTCACATATATTGATTTTTATAAAATGTTTTTTGAATGGTTGCTGTTACGAGTGGTCATAACATTCACCCAAGATAACTTTGTGTCATATGTAGTTGGTTCTGGTGCACTTCCTTCTTGGTTTTACTGCCGTGACTCCGTGCGTTGCAAGACGAGTTGAGCATCATGGGTGGTCCGGAGACACCTGACAGGAAGTCGAGGCAACCCCCCATGTGGAAAGTGCATACTTCTGGATACGTGCCTATATTTATAAACATTCACCGTTTTTTCACTTTCTCGGTTAGGCTTCTCGGAAACTGGCTTGCTTCTTTTTCAAGGGTTTCCAACTCGCACCGCACGATGGGGTTACATTGGAAACCTCAGGTGTGATTGCTAGCCACACTTTTATATTCTTCCAATTTTTCGTAATATGCTGTACCAGTAAGAAATACTTTACGTGTTTTAAATGATTTAATGTTTAAACATATTAATTGCTTCATACACTAACAATTATATAAAAGGTCGGAAAGTGAGGACAAAAACACAAAAATTATTACACCCCGAACAAGTGAATTTCGAAGAAAATCTCTCAACGATGTTCATTTGAATTAATATTTGGAAATGAAAGTTCTTTTAAAAAAAGTCTAGAGAGAAACTAAAAGTAATTATGTAGTCAAAACAAAACTCAAAACGATCAATGTAATGGCAGTACTGCATTTTATCAACTGCATCTATTGGTGAAGGACTGTCCACCTCCAATGCTGTTATTTCTAATCTCAAAAAATGCAACAAGGAAGGATCTACAAGTCGGCTTCTGTACTGATTTTTAATTATTTTCCTGGAAGAATACACACTGTATAAATACGTGCTCACAAATATTGAAGTCATTTTTATTCTAAACTGTCTTATGTATTGCTGGAAAGAAGTATTAAAAAAGGGAGTCTCTTTTCTCGTTTGGTCTGTTGGACCATATCGGTTTGTAAATTGCACGGCTCAAGTAACAGAGGTAGTTTTTAGTTCTTGGATCATGTTGTTCTTAAATTTTTTATCAATTCGTTTGCTTACATTTACGTATTAAAATAAACACTTTTGTGAATGCACTCTACATATTTTCGTGCTTTTCTTGAGAAAAAAAATTGTTTTTCGAAAATCTGTCGCAGGCTATTGAAACTTTCCTCGCGGGAAACACGCAATATTACTTTCGAGGAACTTGAAATGAGATAATTGGACTTAAATGTTCACAAATTAATTAAAGTATAAAATGCACCTGAAATGGAATATCAACGACGTGCGAGTTATTTTTAAGAAAGTTACATTATCGTTTTTAACAAAGTTTTAAATTATCGAATACATTTTCGTCTCTTTTATGTCGCTAGAAGTGACCCCTTTGGTATTTCCCGTGTCTCTTTTCCCTGCCGTTAAGGCCCATTCACAATACAAACATAAACATAAGCATGACGTTAACATAAAAGTTAGGAATATGTCCATAAGCGGACTCATTCACAATGCGTTCGCATAAGCATAACACGTAAGACGTTAATAGCTTGCAAGCTTCAAGCTTCTACGCTTATGCTTATGTCAGAAATAGGAAAAGAACCAATATTGCAAGCGTGAATCGCTGAAATGATTTAGAACGCATTCCAGCTCACCGCTCGTTCGCCATGTGTCTCGAGTTTGAACCCCACTCACGAGATACCGTACCACGATTTTTCTTTGACTTCGTCAGTATTGGGTCTCATCATGCTTGTACGTTAACTCAAAATCGAGTATCGAAATAACTCGATAGACGAACTAATGCAATCCATGCAATCCGTCCCGTCCCGTCCCGTCCCGTCCCGTCCCGTCCCGTCCCGTCCCGTCCCGTCCCGTCCCGTCCCGTCCCGTCCCGTCCCGTCCCGTCCCGTCCCGTCCCGTCATGGACCCAGTCATATCTCGAAATCCATTCTCCCATCCGACCAATCGTAAACTAGAATGTCTCACAGCCAATAGAAACTTCTTTTTCTTACGTGTATTTTCGACATTGCGAATACTCCAGTGTATCATTTATGTCTACGTCTGTGCGTTATGCTTGTGATCGTGTTCGCATTGTGAATGCTTTTGGGCGCCTGGCCAAGGCTCGCCCGTGCCGGCGCGCAGTCTCTCTGCTGGTTGCCTGTGCCGGCAGGTGACGCGGCCGCTGTGGCGGGCCCCAGGGGGTGCCCTGGCAAGGGGGTGGAGGGGCCAGGGGCAGGCAGCAGGCTTCCAAGCAGGCGGGCCGCCGCGCCGGCGGGGGACGGCCCCTCTGTAAGGAGATTAAGATAATCAGATCAGGATTTCTATTCGGCCGCTCCCGGAGCAACCGTTCACGTCCTCACGCACGCACGTGACACACACACACACACACACACACACACACACACAATTACATTCAAACCAGTAGACAAACCTGTACAGACGAACGTATCGACGGCGAATGCATTGAGCGTCTGTGCGATAAGGAGTTTTTTCCATCTCTGTTACATCAACAGGCGACTTGTTTAGCCAAATATTGCGATGCATCAGTATCAGATACATATTTATGCAATAATTTTGTTTCGGTAATCAATATATCCGTGCTGTTGTAATGTCAACTTGCGGACTTCAAGACGTGTTGATTGGTGTATTGGTGTGTTCTTATTGAGCATTTATTACTGTAGTATGTCTTTCAGATATGAAAAAAAAACTTTTATCAGACGTGAAAGAATGATTTTATGTCTTCTTTACACGTTCTACACATTTTCTTATTATTCCACTTATTTTCAGTTATGGTTGAGCATTTATGAGCTTCCATGAAATGTTGTGCATTCTATTTAAAGTGACTGATGCATGGGTCTTGAAGCAATTTTTTTTGTATATATTCCGTATAAGATAACTAATTCATGAATACTTTTTTTTTTCGTTTTTGTCGGAAACGTAAGCCAAAGAAGGAAGTCATATATTTTACTTATGATTTGGAGCTTTTAATTTATATTTTCAAGTCATTTTATAGAAAGGAAATAATTTAATATTATTCCGGACATTTTTTCAACAAACAAAATCTGTTAAAAGCAGCAGTTGTAGCACGTCTTGTATGATACAGTGCCTGGGTGATTAAACGTGCGTTGAAGCAGCTTTTTCGTGGAACGAGTGTTTTGCCTCAAGCTTCGCCACTTGGAGGTTGAGTGGCGTCGCGCGGTTCACCGGTCAGCGCAGAAGTGCGGGTATGGTGGGAAGGAGGGGCCTGGGGAGGACAGGGGGTGCGGAGGGCGTGGGTGGTGGGTGGCGGCGGCCGGCTGTTTGTCCTCGCGACCGCGCGCTCCCCTTCGTGCCTGCGGCGGCTTGCAATTCCATTATCAGATTTTCCAATGATTCGCTACTTATTCTGCGCCGCCCCCTCTGGCGCCGCGCGGCGGACGCTTGCCACGAAAAGGCTAGTGAGGGGGAGTACACGGGAGGCGGGAAGGGCAGAGGAAGACGTAGGAGTTTTGGCGCGGACGGCGGCGGAGGTGGCGATGGTGGTGGCAGCAATGCCGACGGTTGACGAGCACATACGAGCAGTGGCGTGGGTAAAATGGTGGTGGTGGTGGTGGAATGGATGGAGACGACAGAGATGCGGGTCATGGGGAGGCGGTGGTGGAGAAGCGGGGAAATAACGAGGCGGGGAATGGTGAGGCGGGGGCTAGGGAGGCGAGGATGAAGAGGTGCAGGATGTAGAAGCGGGAATGTGGAAGCGGGGATGTGGAAGCGGGGATGTGGAAGCGGGGATGTGGAAGCGGGGAATGTGCAGTTGGTGTTAGCATTGCTACCGGTGGCAGCACCAGAGGTGGTGGTAGCGATGATGGTGGATGGTGATGATGGTGGTGATGGTGGTCGTGATGGAGGTGATGGTCGTGATAGAGGTGTGGGTTTTGGTGGTGGTGGTGGTGGTGGTGTTAGCAATGGGGATTGTGAAGGCGCTTGCTTCGACAATGGTTGCGAAGTGACTCCTTAACATCTTTGCTGCTCCGCCTTGGCTCTTCTGCTATTCACCGTCGCATCCACTCCCTTTTTTAGCTATCTCGCAATGCAAATCCGATCTCATAGCAGGCTACGGAGATTGCTTTCGGTAAAGTATTACGAAGTAGGAGGATGGAAGTTCAAGAGCGAGTATAAGAAGCTCTCAAAACAGGTTACCACGAACTCACTATAGACTTCATTCAACGGGAAAATAAAAGTACTGATAATCATAATTAATTATTCAACAGAAAATAAAATGTTTAAAATTCTCATGATCAAAACAAACGTAGGTTTACTACCATATTAATAACTATTTTACGATGACCAATAAACATTTTTTTAATAATTATTCTTGTTTGGTATTTTCCCACGTCACCTTTGACCTTAAGGAAAATGAATCTTCACTTAAATCACTTCTATTCCAAAGAGTATCCAATGTACTTGAGGGTTGAGCGGCTAAAAGAACACCAGGAAATCCGTGCGTAATGTCTTTTAGCGAAGTCGAGGGCAACGGGAGGGTGGGGTGGTGCGGTGGCAAACGCAAAGCAACGCCGCCAGCGCCGGAGAGGTGTCTACCGCATGGCAGGTGGGAGGGGTTGGGCAACGACTGTGGAGCGGCGTTGCAATGGCAGAAGAGGTTGCGCAACCGAAAACTGGGTGCATCGCTGGAACACGAGTGCTCTCCTCTCGTGGCCTCGATTGGAATCCTTTGAGGTTGGAGGAAAGAGCTCTCAGGAGTGCAGTGCCGCGAGGAGTGCTTACCCTGAAACTATTTCCCTTCGGGGTCTTTCGTTTTGCAAATGAGTACGAAAGGAATATCTGCTCAGGAATCAGCACACCTCTTTGATTTCAGGAATCTTCCTACTATTTCAATTTATTCTCAGGGAAATATTACGCTGTGTTTGAGTAGTAGTTTGTACTTACGTATTCTATATTTGCATTAATCTACTTACAGTAATTGGAATTTCTGAACACGTCACAAATCGTGGCTTGAATGCACCTTCTCGAAACTTCCAAATTCGAATTCGTAATAGAAAGATAGCGTGGTTCTTTGTTTCATCGAGAGTATCTTGCTTTGAAATGACTAAATGATAATATTATTAACATTGGTTTTATCGTCCAATGTGTTCTCCGTGGACTGTTGAAGAGAGTCATGAGCTAGCTGCAACGTATTTACCTTCTCTATGTGTATAAAAAATATGTCAATGAGAATGTCTGATTATAGAACGTCTGAGAACAAAACTTTAATCATATTCGATTACTGAAGCTACAGTAAATAAGTAAGTAGAATAATATGCGATGGATTGATTCGGGGACTAATTAGTTTTTGTTGGATAAGTAATATATAGTATTATATATTTTATTTTCTATGTATAATGTCTTGTAAGTCATTTTTAATCGTTCTAAAGGCGTTCTCGATACACGTTCGCCAGTTTCTTCATTGCACTAAAACATTCTTGCATATTGCTCTGTAAAGCACAGAATTAATGCTAGAAATAGATACAGTAAGGCAATGCAACCAATCGTGGAGCTTAAGGTTCTACTCGTCACTTATTACCTGGTGGAGAAGGTTTTCGAATGTAAGAGTATCGTAATGTACGAATTCGAATGTAAGTATCATAATGTTACCAATTTAGTTCAATTTTTTAAAATAAAGAATCCTACATACAACAGATGACAAGTTTCTGATAATTCTTGTAATTAGAAATCTTCGTTAATTGAAAACCGCGTAACAATATGTCTATCACATAATGTCTTGCAACCCCAATATTGTATCGTAAGTTAAGTTGTATCGTAAGTAATGTTGAATCAACTGAAACAACAGAGACTTCGCTTGTTTGTTTTTTGATATTTTTACTTATAGCTAAATGATATTCTACGTAAAAAGATATTTGGGATAGAGCGTCTCCATGAGCAATAAAAAATTAAAAACCGATCCAGTCACTATTAAATGGAGCTCTTTTAGAAGAACAGATGACATCTGTCGGTACAATTGTGTAGTTTTCGCGGAACGCAATTCGGTTTTGCAGTTCGAGTGACCAATGCAAGATGCGACAATCGACATACACGTTTGTGAAGGACGTCTGAGCCACCCGCACGCCCAGGCAACCAAACGCTTTGGAAGTCGAAATCCGCTGAGGGGGAAGGATTAACTGTCCCTGGTCGCAACGCGCTAGGGATGTACAACGTTGGAGATTAGAGAAAAGCTACAAAGGTAATGAGTTGTAAAGAACTGTCAGGTTCCACTAAATCCACTATCAACGAATAAACCACCAAAAATACTAGTTTATTACATAAGTGAAAAACATACATACGTACATCATTGTAGAAAATTATTTTGTAAAAACAAATAACTGATGATTGAATATATAATATGGTCCAAAGAGTAAAAATACATAAAATTTTACAATTAATTATTAATATGAGAGCTTGATTCCACCCCGTAATTTTTGACGGGATGGAAGTTTGATTTCGCCGTGTCAGTTTTGACCCATTGTTACTGACAGCAAGGAGAATATTTAAAAGTAATTACAAATTTGTATCTCTTCTGAGTGCTGAGGTGACCCGGTAGCCCAACGACTGCTCTCGTGCCTTTGGCGCGGCGGGTGGTGAGTTCGAGTCGCGCGTAGGCATGATTGTTAACCTGTGTTGTGGCATGATGGGCTGTCCCCAGTGGTCTCCCAGGGGTCCCCAGTCATATACTCGTTGGGCTGTCCCGAGATGTACTATTTGAGATTGTCCCAATCGTTCCCTCAAAATCTCTGATCTTCCGTTACGTTGGCGTGCCATATGAGCAATTGCACTGGAGACACACGAGTGCTTCTCTTCAACGGCGCTGCACTCCACTAGAGTCTCCGGATAAAGAGTAGCACCGCCATTTAATACCCTCTCACACGATAGCCCCACCAAGTAGCAATTGTAGCGTCGTAATGAGTAAAGACAGGATTCTCAAATATGTACATTTATTTTATACATTATATACACGGATAACTTAATATTTGAACAGAGTCTGTATGAGCATATATCATCCGCGTATCGTTTGCGGAAAACAGATGATGATTCTCATAACAACTTTCATGTGTTGATACGCACCATGGCAATGTGTTGTCATGGTCGTCAGGCGGAACCGTCTCTCATTTAGGGATGAGAGAGTCTACGACGTTACAGCAATCAGGAGCAGAAAGAAAATTATAACAGTTAGTGACGTTATGGAGATTTTCAAGAATATTAATATTAGTTTGGGATAGATTCATGGTTCTCAACACACGGAGTACCACACAGCTCCAGTTCTCCTGACAACGACATAAAATGGCGGGGTGTAATAATGGAATGCGCTACTCTTTATGTCTAGGAACTCTATACTCCATTACCTTCGGGCGGCGGTGAAGATGTATGGCGACTCCAGTATGCTCTCCGTGAGGTCCTTCAGACATAGGAGCGCTACCTAAGCGTGGCAATGGCCACCTGCCGGCTACATACTGTAGCGTCGTGTCGCTAAAACCAACGTGGGCACGCAGCGTGGTGCCCACCGGATGCAAAGACAATGGCAGAAGCTATGACGCACGGGTTTTTTCCGACGGGGTGTGCGGGTCTAGGGCGGAGGCAATGGAGACGGCGGGCAGCGTCGCGAGGGCTATTTAAGGGCTGTGGAACAATAGCTCTTCCTTCTTTGAGACAGCGGCATCGGCAGCGTAGGTCGTCGGTGAGAGGTGCGTGTGTGCACGCTGCGAAGGAGCCGGCAGTTATTGTCGTGACTAGTGAGACATGTAGTCAGTCTCAGGACAAGCGGTACTACGCACGGCGAAACATTAGGTAGTATGTTCGGTGTGGTAGCCGTTGTAAATATCTCTCCTAGCAGTGGGGTCTATTTAGTTAGTTAATTGTATACAGTGCATTGGTTATTTGTGACTACGGTCTTAATTGTAAATAAACCTGCTGTTATTACATCCCACTCTCGTCTGTGTACTGATTACATCCGTTCGACGCCACAATACCTACTGACATGTACGGATTTACGGGCTAGGCTAGTTTGGGTTAATAAGCACGTAACTGGCCCATGGGTCACGGAATAACATGGTCACATTTAGAAAAATGTTCAAAAAGAGTAATTTGCAAAATTAATTATTTTTGCGTATTTCTAGCCATTTCAATGATTGTGTACGTTAAAAACTATCAATTAAATGCGGTTTGCTGCTTCAGAAAAATAAAATTGTTTCCACAGTGCAAAATTCTTTAAATAACTGGTCATTAAAGCAATTCTGACTCTATGAAAAATAATTCATTTCGTTAATCACTAAGTTTCAGGGTATTAATCCGTCAAATTACATGTTTTAAAGAATTTCATCTAACGAAGATCGAAAAAAATGATATGGCAATTTTATTTCGAATGTGATAATTTATGAATTGTGGATTTGATTTGTCCAACAAGTGAAAATTCTTGCAAAAACATTTTGCATTTAATGGCATTCAAATTTACACAACAATAGTTTCAATGTACTGTGCATAGTTCAACATTTTATCAATTTCTAATATATACTATAAGATTGCGGAAGGAAGAAATTTATTGTTATGAGCAACTATTTGTGCTCTTTAATATATTATTATAAGTAATGGTAGTGACCCTTGAAAAGAGATCGTTAACCTGAAAACGAGCTGTGACAAAAACGTCCGGTCATTTGTCAACGAGGCTACATTTGTCCTTTGATGTATCGTTGTACCGCGAGCACGCGAACTTTTAAAATGAAACTGCAAGCGAGACTGCAAAACGCTATGTAGTTCTTTTGGGCAAAACCGGCCAGAGAATAATTCATTTTGTCCATTAATTTAACAAATGTCGTTTCACGTTCATCATTGTTCCTCTGACGTTAATCTTCTCTTTCAGCATCCCAGCGAACGCAAGCTATGCTTCGCTCTTCGCATTTTCGAAATGATACATGCGTGCGTAGGTGGTGACAGGGCGACTGTGCAAGTTGAAACATGGAACTTTTCAGTCCTATATATGAGAACGAAATTCATGGTGGACAGAACATATTTGAGCGAGTGAAAGTGAAAATTTTATGTGAGAAGGCAAGGAAATAAAATGTAATTTTACCAAAGAGTAACTACGCGTGCATGAGAGTAACTACGCGTAAATGCATTGAATTCGTAGGGAAGTTTGAGATAATGAAAGTTCCAATGACTTAATATCAAATTTTATGAACTTTAAACAATATATTATCAACAAACAATGAGTTGACAATTATGAAATACAATTTTAAGAATATGCTAAGACAAGACGCTATATTTCTCGGGAATTAAATACAGTAATGAAGAAGAAACATTGAAATAATAGCTAGAAAGCAGTTCTTTCGTGGAAACATTTCTTTGAGCACTTTAAAATTATTTAAATTTATCATTTTAAGTTTACATTTTAGTTTTATTATCAAATGAGAGCTAAGTCGGAAATAATAGATTAGAATTAAACAGATTTACCTTTGTTCAAGTTTTGTGATGTAACAGATTTTTGTCGTTTAAATGAAACAGATTTTGACGTCGTTTAAATGTCGTGTTATCTGAGAGAAAATCGATTAGCGGTATACACGGTGAAATACACGAAAGTACCGTTCGCCATTTTTAAAGAAATGTGCTTTTAAAGCGATATAGATATATGTTTATTAGCCGGGGCAAAAAAATGATAAATAGTATAGTAAGCTATCTAGCTCATGCTTGTCAGGAAAATGCTTACTAATAATAGATTTATTTTCATGGCAATAAAATTTACCTGCGTTTGTGTTATAACTTTCTCAGGCAGTGAAAAGGTAAAGAAAAATGTTATAAAAATTGAAGAACTATACGCCGACGTCATACATACCAGTAAGCGAAATATATCCAGAATGAAACTATGTGAATAAACCGGGTTTCTTTCTCTCACTTTCTCCTTTTCTCCTATTCTCACCATTTCAGACACTCCCTCTCTTTCTCCCTCTGTCTCTCCCTCACTCTCTCCCCTTCTCTGCCTCTCTCTCCCTCTCTCTCCCTCTCTCTCCCTCTCTCTCCCTCTCTCTCCCTTTCCCTCTTCCCCTTTCCTTTTCCCTCTCTCTTCCACCTCTCCCTTTTTGCCTCTCTCTCATTTTCTCCATCCCTCTTTCCCTCTCTATACTCTCCCTTTTTCTCTCCCAACCCTCACTCCCTTGTTTTATTCCCCCTTCCCCCTTTCCCCCTTCTCTCACTCTCTTTTCCCCCTTTCACTCTTTCTCTCTTCGCCCTCTCCTTCCTTTCCCCTCTCTTTCACTTCTTTCCCTTCTCACTCCCTTCCTCTCTCTCTTCCTTTTTATTCCGCTATTTTGTTTGATTATTTTGTTTCTGCCCGCGTTATCGTCTGTGTTCAATAGGCATGTAGTATGTGAATGGCGTGCTATACCTCGGGAGCGGCCTGTGTTTCTTCCTCCTTAGAACATGAGATTCGACGCCAATCTATACGTCGGGTTGCAGGTGTTTGTGGGTGTAAGAGAAGAGGAAGGGACAAGAATGGGCAAGAAAGGTCGCGCGCAGGCCGTGAACAGTTTGTTCAGGTGCTGCTTCGGCCTTCCCCTGGCTTTGGTCGGGGAAACGGCGGAAAACTACCGATCAGATCAGAACAGCTGGCCGCTAGAATTCTCCAGACAGTAGCTATGTTTTCGACCTAGCTACGAGTATGTGAGTAGTGTCGAATATACGCCATTGCCGTTACTCCAAACCTTTGTCCTCCCGATCAGACACTGCAGTAGTAACAGTTGTTGAACTATGCTGTGTCAGTGTGTTATTTTTGTCCAATTAAGAATTACTCGCAACAATTAACTAATTCAAATATTCGCACTATTTGGTGTCTCAAAATCTATACTGTACCGGCATGATCAGATTGTGGAATACAAATATCGATAGATCAAAGTAAAAATGTTTCCAGTTATTAAAAATACATGACATGTAATTGAATAAAAATGAAAGAGAAACGTTACAAAGAACCGAAGTTGATTCGTTTTTTGAGGCACAGGTCACTGCTTATTTCATAGGTTATTTATCATGAATGACCCTTTCTTCCGCCATTCTCCTGAAGCGGTGGGTCGATGCCTATTGGGCGGGGACGCGGGCGGGGACGCGGGCGGGGACGCGGGCGGGGACGCGGGCGGGGACGCGGGCGGGGACGCGGGCGGGGACGCGGGCGGGGACGCGGGCGGGGACGCGGGCGGGGACGCGGGCGGGGACGCGGGCGGGGACGCGGGCGGGGACGCGGGCGGGGCGAGAGACGGGTGGCAGCCGGCGATACGGCGTCGTGATGGACGCTTTACGGGAGGGTGGCTGCGCGAGGGCGGTCACCGCCCACCCCCGCGCCTCTTGCCTGCCAACACGCCCCCCCCCGAGGCCTTCACCCTTCGCCGCGTCTTCCGCCCAGAGTGCGTGCGCTGTTCCGGTCCCATGGGCGCCCAATCTGGCGCTCGTGCACTTCACTACTCACTCGTTGGTCCTTGCTCGTGCCTAATACTGCGATTTCTACATTGCTGCGTCTGACATTTCATCAGCTGTTATGGTGCCATTCAATCGGGACCTTACACGACACTACACTGTAGTGGCATTCAACCTTCGAATTGGATGACACTATAACAGCTGATTTACTTCACAGGCAGATATGTAAAAATTGCAGTACAGCTTCTAGTACAACTATGGGGATGGAGAGTTTCAGTGGTTACTTTGCCTCTGCATTTACTTTTCCAACACTTCCGAAGCGGCTTGCTCTCTCTTGTACAATAGGTACTTACCTATATCCACATATCTATATCCACACATGCCCTTTCCAGGAAGCGCCCGCTACTTTACTGACTGCGAATTAGGTGGGTCAGGGAATCAATTGGTAACTGCAGTGCCCCCGAGCGGGGGGTCCTAGGGTTCGAGCCTCGATGATGGTGGGAGCTACTTAGCTAGATTGACTTCAGCAGCTGTAAGAAGGAGTATTCTAGCGACTGGCTATTCTCATCGGGTCTGCTGAAAGATACTTAATTGGTGCAAAACTGCGCTAGCCAACGTGTAGGTCGGAGCGGGATCTCGCCATTCTGCTGCGGAAGAACACCGCCACCTCCTGCTATAAAACGTGTACTATACTTATAATCACCTTAGCAGTTGCCACGCCCGGAAGCAGAAATCAATCAAACAATCAGTTATTGACTGTCCCAGCGCACGTTCGTTATTTTATTTGTTCTCCCAACACAAGCCCGTTATCTCACTTACCGTCCCAGCACATGGTAGTTATTGAATTTACCGCCCTATCCTTTGTGTCACTCCTTACTTTTATTTACTCTGGCACCCCTCCGTCCCCGCTTTGTTCCATCCCGCTTTCCTTCCATTCTCACTAACTGCCAACGCTGCATAAAATTCACCCCGCGCGCCCGTTCACTTTCCACTCGTTTGCACTGCGTTCGTCAACGCAATCGCTCGCATTTGTTTTCCTCTCCCACACTTGCTCGTCCCTCTGTGTCGTTTATTCCATTCTTGCCTACACACCAACTCTCTCTTTGCTTGTTCCCGCTGCCAGCTCTCCCCTGATCTAGCTTTTGGTCGCGTCCGCCTCCGCCCCCTTCCACCCCACGCCACCACTGTCCCTAGCGTCGGGGCGTGTCTCTCAATTTTTAAGACGGGCGCCTCATAATTTAGCGTTAGCCCTCTTGCCGCGCGCCGCCCGGCTGTGCCGGCCCCCGGAATGTCTCCCGTCCCGTCCCCCTCGCCCCCTCCGTTCTCTTTATCTCGGACAGGAAAAGGGCTGACGTTTCGGGGGCGGGTCTTCGTCGGGGCGAATTTAGGGCTCTTTATGAAGAATTGGGAGGGTGCGCCGCCTTTTCTCTCGGGAACTTTCTCGATGAACTTTACGCGACAGCATAATGTGTGCAGAAGGAGAGCATCCCAAGTGCCCTTATGAAGTTTCAAATGTCGCGCATTATAATGTTGAAACTTCTAGTGTTGCCTATCAAGCTCAGAAAGTTTCTAAATGGGCGGAACAGCCTGCAGGAACTTTTACTTTTATTTCTTATTGTTCACTTTTTGTTATCTATCCTCTTGTATAAATGACTCCTCTCTTATTTTAACAGGCTTGCCAATAAAATTTTGTTCTTACGTTGTCTTAAATTGAAAAAATTACATCAATTATTTAAAAGAAAAATGGTCTTCGGGCCAGCCTTAAACAATGGTTTCTAGTTTATGTAGACAGTAATATATTTTTAGTACATTCTAGTTAATGAACTGTGGCATTTATCCCTACATTGAAAGAGATGACATTGTTTTTCTTATTTGTTGTGAAATACACTCGTATACAGACCATTTTAAGGAACATCTTCATTTTTCGATTTGAAGTTCTTCACTACATTGATCAAATCTACAGATATTTTCGTATCAATTTTAGCAATCGGAGATAGACTTTCATGACAAAGTTAATATCTGCTACATTTATCTTGTACCTATATGATGACTCTGTTTTACTTGCAATTTAGCGCAGACTGCTTACTATTCACCGGTTAAGTTTCATCTGCAAGTATGGTCAACACATGGCGAATACGTCAAATGTACAATTCAGGAACTTTCTATAATGTTTTTAAGGGATATCCACATTTTCGTTATATTATCTTCGCTAACGTCTTACTAAAGTTACAGTTTAATTGCACCTCCCAAAAAAGGGACTGCCATCGACCCCGCCGTAGTAGCTTATTTACGCAATTCTCGAAGAACTTGAAACATGACCTTGACTCGAAGACGTTTCAATTTCCACGTAGTAATTTGGTTAAACATTTCAACTGTGGAATTGCGTGTCTGACGATTTGTAGTAATAAATATCGTAGATAATGTAAATATATTATAAGTGATTTACGAATATATATTTCTTTTCCCTTTCTTTCTTCCTCTTCTTATTTCTTCTTCTCATTCCTTATATTTTTCTTCTTCTTCTTGACCTTCTTCATTTTCTACTGTTCCTGGAGTGTTCTTATTATTTTCGTTTTCTGCTTCCTGTAGTGCTGAATCCCGTTAGTGGCACTTTCGACGACAAACATATAATGAACTTTCTTTACTTAATTGCTTTCCTGTGCTATTTTCATACGAAAACTAACGGTGCTACAACAGCAAGTACTTTTTCGCATTATTGCGAATGGCTATGTAATATTACATTATTATCATTTCTACCCTACTAACACTTAAGCAATCACTTGAAAAAGTCCAAATCAATTGAAATCGAGGCGCCTGCTGTGAATAACTAAAGTTATTTTGATTTCAAGGAACAGGAGTAATTTCTTACTTCTGCAAAGGAAACAAACGTAAAAATTATCAACTGTTACAGTATTTATAGGATATGATTAGACAAGCAATTTGTAGATGATAAATTAACATACGCTTGCCTTGATAACATCAAAGTGATCTTCAATATTTGAAGAATTATACCACAATCAGCCATCAAAACTTGTTAATGCAAAAGAAGTTATATATCCAGAGCTGAAAGCCATCCTACACATCACCTTATAAATGCACAAAAATAAGGTTACAAATCTATAGCATTTTATCATCTAAATATTACATCTAAAACACAATAAAAATGTTGGAACGAGACTAACTTTCTGAAATACATCAACACAAATTCAGCATTTCAGCATAGTCTCATTGTGTGCAGAGTGTGAAATTTACTCAAACAAGATAGGTATTACTTACTGACACCGTAGTTACATATCTTAAGAAATAATTTAACAAAAAACTACTTATACTCATATTTTTGAAAAATTGTAACGGGTCTTACTTAAAGATCCGAATTTGATAAATATGACTTTTTGCAATTTTCGTAAATTCAATAGAGTTTAACGAAAATACGATCTATAAAATTGAAGACATTTACTAGAAAATTTTGAAAATGTTGGTTTCATGAAAAGTACCCTCAAAAATCAGTATATCCGCTTCTAACTTTAAGGGTCGCGACATTAGTCCGACATGGAATATAAATTTCGGTGAAAATCCTGCTGCCGGCTTAGGTACTAGCGTTGTTCACAAACGCACAAACAGATTGACGAACATGCGTGTTGTCGTAAACCAATTTTTGGGTAGCAAGGACCCACAGAATATGAGTTCTACTACACAACGTGTCAGAAGAAGTAATTTACGAATCATAGGAACAAGATTTATCCACTTTTTTCTTACCAGAGCTCGGTAATAAGAGTTTTTCTGTCGAAAAATAACCGCTTTTCCTCACAACATTACATTACTTTCTCTACATTGCATAAGCAATATTGAAGAAATTAAAAAAGCGTATTTTGATGTTTTGGAAAAACTAGTTTCAGCCACATAGTTATATTACCCCTGTCTTACGGTGGCATGTGCCTCTTACACAATCCTATCGCTTTGCCGCGTCTTCGGAAGTTCTAAGCATTCAAAGTTTTATCGAAGTTCAACACTTAACCAGTGTCAAATAATACTGTTGGAAATTCTACTGTTGGAATTTTCTGATTGTGAAATGTCAAATACGCTTACTAAAAGAGTTGATAGGAGGAGAAAAATGACATACAAATAGACAATTTGTAGGAAGCTTCCCTTTAATCACAGAGATTCCAAATCGCTGTTCTCATCAATATCCTGAATCCTGAGTCTTAATATCCAAGCTCATTTTCAGTCACGGCAAACGCGCCTAACGACTGTCAAACTGTAAACACGCGTTCAGAGGGGAAATTTAAAATTCATTGATCAATATAACGGACGAAGGTGGTGTTTTCCCAAACATTTCTCATTCGGTTGCATGAAACCCGCTCCGTGTAAATGAAAAACACACTCTCGCAGAAAAAAAATCATGGAGCGTTCGTGTCACCTCGCAAATATTCTCCTGAGTGCCATTTCCGTTCCCAGTTCGGACAGCACGCAACATTCGAATTTGCAGTCGGCAGAAATATACGTTAACTTTCGGACTAATCCATCAACCTATCGGCAAAAACAACAGCGAGTGGATAAAAGCCGACGCGATGTGACATGCGGAGCGGAGAGCGCTGGGAACCAATCGAGTTCATTTGCAACGGCTGCCCAGGTTGCGTAGGTACAGTTAATTTCCATTCCTTCGGTGCAATCAGCTGCATGCAAGCGGCGTTTATGAATTTTTGTATAAAATCAAGTCAGTGAAGACGATGTTCAAAAGGCAAAATGTATTATTTCCTGATACGGATTTTAAACATGAAAACACACAGACTTATATATAGTAAAACTTGACTATTAATGTCTCCAGAGAGGTGGAGATACATTCATTTAACTGTCGTTGCCAGTTGGTTATCCGAAGAGTGCATGTTTTAAAACCCTTTTTCTCAATCTGGTAGAATAGTTATAATTTGCAATTTTATACGTCGCCAGTGCGATAAATTAATTACGATATCTAACGTCTCTCGGTACTTGTAACCGCCAAAAACCTCTTTACCTAGCGTAGGTTTCCGCGACCGAAGTCAATTGAAACTTTGCTGTCGTAGAGTCGTCTAGGGCACAGTTGCCAAAGTTTCGACAGACCCCGAAGATGGTTACAGTGTGACTGCCGAAACGTAGTGTCTAGGACACGACATCGCACGAACAGCAAAGTATCTCTTTAGCTTAAGAATTTCACTAACTGGACCGCGACCCTGATTTTATGTTTGTAATACCTTCTGACACTCGTACGCACACCTTGACATCATGATCATACAATTTCCTAGCGACTTAGAACTACAAATACCTTCAAAACCTAACGCTTGAAATTGAAACAATGATGTTTGAATAGGACGGCCGTAGTAATATTGCATAGTCGAGTGTCCCGCAATATTTTCAACAACAATCAAGTAGCTGAATTGAGAGAGTTACTGCCCTCGTGAGAATTGCGGAAGTAGGCTGCTCTGATGATTTGTTGAGGTTTCCTCCAATCAATACCTCGTGCATTCTTAGGCAATACACTATACATTTGGCCACGTACCACACGGGATCCTTCTGTCCCCCTTTCCTCTCCCATTATTTGGGCGGAGCGATGATCTAATTCCCCATCCAAAGACGACCGACACTCCTCTACGATTTAAAGTCTCCTCTCTTATTGAAACGTGTTCTAATGAAAAAGGGAAATAATAGATTAAACTTATGTCCGATTATGTGCGGAGTTGTATAATAAACACCCACTACGCTGCAGCAATCTGAATACTTGTTTGAGATCTTCTTCATTAACTGTCTTTATGCAGCATACGGAAATTAAATGACTGCGAATAAGTATTTTTCTCGGTGTACTAACGTGAGTTGGTTGGTTGTTAGTGATTCCGGGCGCGTCAGTTACTGAGGTCATTAGTCCCAATAGAGCAATTTGTGCAAATTTTTCCCGGGCGGTAGCGGTGATCTTCCCCGCTGGATGGCGAGATCCGGCGCCGACCTACCGTCGGCTAGCGGGACTTCCCTCACTCAGGTATCTCCCACCAGCGGAGCACGGCGCCAGCCGGGACAAGCTTTAAGCTCCTCCCGACCGGTCTCTCGGCATGTGTGACAGTGTAGAGCATGTTAGTGTGTGTGTGTAGGAGGTGAGAATAGGGCAATGAAGAGGAAGGAAAGATCGCGCGCGGTCCGTGGCCCGTTTGATAGAGTATTGCTCTGGCATTAGCCTGGTGTTGATCGGAGAAACCACGGAAAACTACCGATCAGAACAGCCGGCCTCCAGAGTTCTTCTCAAGACAGTGACTGAATTCGACCCAGCTAGTGTCGAAAATCTTGCCATCATTGGGACCCGAAACTAGGTCACCGTGGTCAGAGGCATTGAAGTGACATCAGTTGATGCACTGAGCCACCTCTCCCGGTCGTATCGCGAGAAATTATTAAATAGCGTGGTACGATAGCGTGTGTAGGTTACACTCCACTTCGTGTATCCGGAGACCCAAGGGTGACGTATTTTTGACACGTAAATGGCGGGAAGGAAGCTGACTGTTGCTGCGATGACAACCGCAGAAATCATTCACTGCGACAGGGCGTTTCCGCTGTGTCCTCTCATCAGTCCAGGGGCATGCCCGAACAGTGTCCTAAATAAATAGTTCCGATCAGGGCCTTCCTCCCCCTTTCAAGCCCTCATTGCCATCCTCAGGGACGAGCATAGCCCAATGCCCCAACCTCATTTATCCTATCCCTCGATGATTGAAAATTTGTCCGACTCGCGTCGGTGATGCGATGACTAGCAGCAAAAATCCGGAACTATTGCGGGCATCATCTCGTCCTGCGTTTTCTATCTCTTTTTTCCCTTCTTTTTTCTCTTTTATCGTCTTCTGTGTATTTATTTTCACTTTCGCACGTAATGGAAATTCATTCCATTTTTTCGTTACCAGGAATCGCCAGTAAGAATTTTTTCTGCCAAAATTAGCCGATTTCTGGCGCACAATTAAAATGCTTTTTCGTCTTACGAAGAAAAAGGGGTTCTAAAAGTTCTAAAGAAAAAGTTCTAAACTCTTTAGTCTAGACTAACTTTTCAGTAATGCCTTACCCTCTTCCAAGGTGCTACCTGTCGCAGCCTAAAAACATATTTTGACATTTACGCAAATTTTTGGTCCCCTAATAGCAGAGAAAATATGAGTTACAGAATATTATACAAGAGTACAACATGGTCTTATATACACGTATTTTGAATCGATCTTGAGAAAGTGGTTGTACATTTCTTAAAATGCGCCATTTGGATCTCCTTTTCACAGAAAACTTGAGTTTTTGAGAAACTTCATAAGGAATCATTTAACTTGTGCTCACAAATACAATAATGAGCACAACTTTCCCGTCATGTAAATTCTAACGACGTAAGAGAAATTTCAAACAAATATTTGTGTAAGTTTTAAATATAAAAAATACATGAAAATGACTTGCACGTCATGTTACTCACTACGTACATTATCCGTACCAAGAGTTTCAAGGAAACATTTGGAGATGTTTTTGAGAACAATTCTTTAAGGGTTCATGTAAAGTACCTCCCAAATTTAAAACATCAGTTGCAAATTTGAGGGGCCGGAATATCGGCTAAATCGATCGTGGAGTATCAATTTTGTTGAAAATCGTGCTTACTGTTCAACCTCTGGCAGATACAGACTGCTTACATTTAACCTCCGCAGTTCACAGATGGACGAACAGACGAACGTTTTGCAGTAAACCAATTTTTCGGTATCGAGAACCCACAAAACCTGAATTATAATTTCACGAAAAGTTAGCTGAGGAAATTTACTACACAAAAATACCGAAAATGTGGATAATTCTTGTTAAACAGGATCCTACATTAAGAATTTTCTGCCGAAAAATCGCCATTATTCGCTGCAGCAACGCATAATTTTCCCTCTACTATGTCTACTATGTTCCGATTTAAACGCAGTGGCACTTTAAGGTCACGAGCTGAAAGGAAAGGGAGACATAGTCATCCAATCCGGGGCTCTAATACCAAACATTTTTAGTCGTAACCAAGCTCCCGATTGGATGATAGTGTCAGGTCGTGTCCTTGAAGTGCCATTGTGTTTAACCCCAGAGTGCCCGCAATGTATCTCTCAGATATAGCTGCAACGTTTTGTGGATGCGAACGATCTGAAGGTCCATTTACTGAAATAAGTATTTTATTCAGTTTGTACATTACCCCAATTCAATTGTTAATGAATCCTATACTGCAGAGGTCTTGTCAGTACTTATGGTGAAAAAGGTAAAAATTGACAAAGTCCACGCAAATATCATTAAACATCTTATTATCCTATTAAATAACATTAAATACAATTTCCATGAATTATTTTGGGATGTTCTAAAAAATATATATTTTACTTTTCAACAAAAATATTTAGAAAGTCTGACTTTTTTCCATTTTGCAAACTTCGCGTTCTTATATATAAGGCAAATTATTACATTTTCTGAATAGGACTTGTCATTGACTGGGCTGAAAATAATGCCACGATACGTACCGCTCAGGCGAGTTGCTCACAATCCACTGGTGCTATTGCGATCAACGTATATGACAGATATCGCGCAGCGCAGTGATCGTGTTTCAGCGTGCTCATGGGAAATGATGCAGTGAAAGGATAAAAATACAAGGCCAGGCGATCTCAGAAAAAGTACAATAAAAGACTACATGAAATATCAGACGACTAATGCATTGCAATATTTCGGGAACATAAAATTGCCGTGGCTTGGATCTCACAGACCTACTGTGAGCACTCGCGGGTTAAAGCGGAGTATGCGTATGTAGTATGCGAAAAAGTAATAAGTAAAGTCCGGAAAAATATGTAGTATGAAACGCCAAAATACGTACATAAATATGTAATGAAAACAGTAAGAATATGTAATAAATGTGTAAAATTGGATGAAATCTGTAATATTAAAATTCACTAATTATAAAACACATTTACATAAGACGAAATTACATTTATAAAAAATTTCCTAAACAATTTTAAAAAATAATACATACGTCTCAAAAATCATTTGGAGAGTATAAGTTGATGCACAATTTGCACCATACAACTTTCCCGTCAGTAGTAAAAACATTATCTATTGCTATCCAGGACTGTAGTTTTAACGATTCGACGCAATAGAAGACATCGTACAAACTAGCGATATCTGCGACCAGCAAACCACTGCAACTGAAGCACTCTCATTGTATCTTACACTTGGCGATCGCCAATGTTCCTCCAAAATTAAGGTTAAATGTCACGATCCGCGACGTCAGTGATACTTTTCTCACCTAAAGGTGAAAATGATCTCATTCACTCACACGCACTTCCAGCCACTGAGATAACTGAAGCAAAACATATGTTTAATTAGCTACTTTTTTTTGTAACTTGTTAGTCAATGTGAGATGTGAGCTTAATGCATGTAAAGTTAAGATATTCTGCCACTAAGTTACGACACTTATTTGCAGAATTAATAATAAATCTAAAAAATGTAATAAAATTGAAGAAAATAAATATAATAAAAAATATTTGGTGACAATATCAAAATATGTAATATAGTGCAAAAAAATGTAAAAATATGTATCGAAAAAATTGAATATTGTGTTAGAACAGGGACGATTCGCCAAGATTACAAATTTGAGAACGGTAAGTCGAAAGGCAAAAAATAGTAATTACATAAAAATCCTGTCTCTAGTAATAAGTTCCTGAAAACAAGTTGTTTCGTGCCAACAAATTCCCTCGCGGGTCGGCGCCTCCGCCCGCACGCGGCCTCCGGCGGCGCTGGCGCCACCTGGTGTTCACGTGGGGCGCGGGCGGCGCGCCATCATGTTTTATGGATGACGCCGGATTGGCACGGAGCGCGCGGCGGCGGCCGAGCCAAAGGCGCTCCTGGCGCCACCCTCGCCGCCCGCGCTCGCCCACCGCCCCCACGCGTTTCTAATGAAGGTGCTTCGGTTCACCCCGAAACCCCAATTCGAACTGGCAGGTAATAAACTAGGCTTCGCATTATAATGCGGTTACGGGTGGATCAATATTCTAATATTGCTTTTCAGCTAGGTCGAATTCAGTCGCTGTCTGGAGGAGAATTCTAGTGGCCGGCTGCTCTGATCGGTAGTTTTCCGTGGTTTCTCCGATCAACACCAGGCGAATGCCGGAGCAGTACCTTAACAAACGGGCCACGGAGCGCGCGCGATCTTTCCTTCTTCTTCCTTGTCCTATCCTCTTCCCTTACACACACACACACTAACATGCACTACACTACCACATATTCCGGGAGACCGGTCGGGAACTTCGAGCTTGTCCCGACTGGGGCGGTGCCCCGCTGGTGGGAGAGTTCTGGTTAGGGTGAAACCCCACTAGTCGACGGTAGGTCGGCGCCGGATCTCGCCATCCAGGAGGGAAGATCACCACAATCTCCCTAGAAAAAACATGCACTCCACTAACGGGACTAATGACCGAACCTTTTTACGCGCCCGGAAACACGAAAAAATCAATCAATCAATCTAATATTGTTGCGAATTCTTTAACAAAAAGGAACACGTTCACCTCTGCAATAAAATTGCATAGAAAATATGCATTACACCTTCATCAACACGAATTCGGAAATTCGAAATCATCGGAGATCTTTTTCTAAATATTCGCGGTATCCGAGTTTCATAAATGCCTATATGACCGTTATCCCTTACCGTGACAGAAGTTTTGTTCGTGTTAAGCGAGTTCGTGATAACGAGGGTTCGCCAAAGTAGTCAATTTAATTGATTATAGATTTGGAAATTCTTCGTGTCACTGACTACACGCCAAGGAATGAACGGTACTGGAAAATGTAATACAAAACGCAAAAAGTCTTATTTTGTAAATAATGGTTGGTAAACTAACTGAAGATACGTGTCTGTGTAATAAAATAACGTATCATGTTTTGCGGATGTGCGCCTGATGGTTTGTTCATTGCATAAATCATAAACTTCATGTTTCGCCTTAAATTTGTTTGATGCACCCCTGTCTATTCGGTTCTCGCAAGTTAATATTTTTTGTTGTAAGTCTTAATCGTTCTAATTGTCAAATTCACATAACGTATTCTATACAAAAAAACACATAATATATATATATATATATATATATATATATATATATATATATATATATATATATCATATTTTTAGGCGATAAGAAGCAGGTAGTGCGTACGTGAAAGCGATATTGATGATTAGATTTTCTCCTTTTTTGAAGTCTGGAAAAATGAAGATTCAATTATTAAATATTTAGACACATCCGTGGTTGAAATATTTTACGAAACGATTAGTGCAGAAGGATCCCTAAAATAATCCCGAAGTAATGAACACTTACTATTGTTTTTCTTGCATTCTAACATATCCGTAAGCTTTCTCAGAAAGGGCCTCCCAGAACCTCTTCTTTAATATCGAAAATATCGACAACATATCACAACGCTCTGGTTTCAAATTCTTTTTCCTACGTGACAAGCGGCGATATCGTCCACATTGAAAATCGATGCCTAGAAATTGCTCGTCTGTGTCGGGCAGAATTTTTAAAAGCATCTCAGACGCTATCCAGTTGTTCCGCAGGGAAATCTCAAGCTTACAATGTAATTCAAATTTAATACGAACACAAATCAAACTTCAAAGAGTGTCCAAATAGCAAAGAAGAAAATGTCTTGCCTGTTGCTTTCTGCAACTAGAATAAAAAATTGCGAAACTGAATGTGAATGTAGAATGCAGGAGTCGTTCACCAATCACTCGGGAGGGGGGGGGGTAACTGTTCTGACATCTAAAGAGGACGTCTTGCTTTTCCTAAATATTTTTATTTAGTCTTTGAGGGAGTTTTAATAATTCCATTTAAAAACCATTTAAAGGTGAACTGTGAGGTATCTCTAGAACGTAACTTCATTAAAACGTAATTATAAGATAAAAATCTTATTTGATTTCAAAAATAGGAGAAGGTTACTACCCTTAGGATAATTATAAGATAAAAATCCTATTTGATTTCAAAAATAGGAGAAGGTTACTGCCCTTTGGATTCTGTTCCTTCCAGTTGTATACACGTTTCCTAGTACGATTGTCCACTAAAACATCAATTTGTAAGCATCATATATATTAATTTAAAACAAGTTAAGTAAACATACCTTTTCTGGATGAACTACTCAAATTCCAGCAAATAAGGTGTTGCTTGATAGCTGCAAGTCCCCAATAACTGTACATGTAACTGCACTACAAGTTTGAATGTGCTAAACACATATTAATAATATAGAAAAATTTTAAAATGTCCACATCAAGCACAGTCTAACAGAGATGTAAGTAACCACTTCTGACAGGATCATACAAGCAAAGTCGCCGCGCATCTGCTGCGCGCAATGATAGATTGTGCAGTTAAGTTCAGATTGAAGTCGCATTTGCTTTTCCGAATATATGTCTCACTACGCTTCACAAGTGATAATTTTCAGGATGATAGCGCCGGTAATCGTAGTGAAGAAGGCAGGGTCAGGACCGGTAGTGGTGTCTCAGTGCATCGACCGAGATTATCGCAGCGCCTCTGACCAGGAAGTCTTAGGTTCGAGTCCCGACGGCGGCAGGATTTGCGACACTAGCTTTTCAGCTAGGTCGAATTCAGTCGCTGACGAGGAGAAGTGTAGCGGCCGGCTGCTCTGATCGGTAGTTTTCCGTGGGTTCTGCGATCAACTCCGGACGAATGCTGGAGCAGTACCCTAACAAACGGGCCACGGACCGCGCGCGATCTTTGTTCTATCTTCTCCCCTTACATACACTAAAATGAACTACTCCACCACACATGCCGGGAGACCGGTCGGGAGCTTAGAGCTTGTCCCGGCTGGGGCGTTGACCTGCTGGTGGGAGATACCTAGTTGAGGAAAACCTCGCTGGCCGACGGCAGTTTGGCGCCGGATCTCGCCATCCAGCGGGGAAGAATGCCGCCATCTCTCGAGAAAAAGCATGGATTGCCATTAAGGGACTAATGATCCTAGTAGTTTACACGCCCTAAGTCAATCAATCAAAGCAGGGTCAGGCGAAGCAGCACAGGGCGAGCACTGTGGAAAAGAGCAGGGCAGGGGTAGAGTAAGGAGCACTGGGTTTTCTCAGATTCAAATAAATACCCGGCCAAGTTAAAATGAATTTGGCTTTAAACTCCCCATGCGATTTAATCCGACAGATTTCCACTGGTTTGTGTAATTAGAAGTACATGTATCAGGGAGGTAAATAATGAATAATAAATATGGTTCTTCAAACCCTAGTTTTATATATTTGAATCGTTGGGTAAAATGTAAATAAATCTTGCCAGGATAGTCAAGCTTTTTCAAGCATAGGAACTACTTGGTCCCCTTTTTACCCTTTTTTCCAATTTTTTTTGGCGTTTTCATCTTGGTAAGCCTGAATAATTACATAAAAATTCTTGCTTCACAGCCTTTCTTCCATAATTTCCATCAATAGTTTTCACTGTTTCAGAAGATTATTCTTTCCCCTCACTCCTATGAAACTTCTAGGAAGTTCATGCGTCAAAAGATTTTCTGATTCTCTGGATTGTTTTTTTTTTTTTCTTTTTCAGGAAGCATTCAATTTGAATTGATTCTATTTCCTTATTTTACAATGATCTCAATTGCGACCAGTTATGCGCTGCAAACTTTTTGGAGTATCACCATCTCCCTTTGATAATTTTGCCTGAATCTGCTTCACTTCTACATAAACTACTTACATGAAACACACACACACACACACACAGGCAAACGATCTTGTTCATATTTCCAAGTTATAGGTTCCACATAAACACCACTCTTGACGTCAATCTTTCCTCGTCAATTGCTCTCAACGCCTGGGCAAGCCCTTCCTCATCTTGTCACCCTCTGGCGAGGTCATTCACCTGGCAGGAGCACGTGATGGCTTGGGTAATGAAATCCAACTGACGTGCCGGGATTGCCAGGCCGGCCTAAACCTGTTTTGCAAATACGGGTGTGTTATTGATTTTTATGCATTATTCTCCTGGGCGGGCGATGGCATACGTTTAACCCGCGGGTCGCGGATATCGTCAGCCCTGCCAGCCACGTACTCTGGCGTGGAAGGCACAAACGTACTTTCCACGCCAGAGTAGGAAGTTAATCACAAGCGTTGGATGCAACAGTGAAACAAGAAGAACGTTGCTGCCCTGGTAACGGTTCACAAACTGTGCGTACAGGGAGTAGTATCTCTGCACACCAATCTAACTCATCAAATATAAAATATCCTGAAAAACTTTCATTCTTTCAGTTTTCCTCTATAGAAAGTTTTCTATAAGTAGGGACCGATTTGACAGTTGCTGTTTGGCCACTGCTGGTACTATAACTGCAAGTTACGTTTATGTCCATTTTGTCAGTGCGTTCGTTTACATTTAGCTAATTAATAAATGGGGTTCATCCCTAACTCCTGCAATGCCATCACCCTGCATGACGTTCATTTGTTTTCCGACATGGTAACTTGGACCCTTCTTAGAATAACTCCACCAGACAAATGTTCCGACCAATCATATCCCAAGCATTTTCTATCTGGACCTTGGCCAGTAAATTCAATAATCTTTAAATAAAGAATTTCCAAAACAACATTACAAAACACATTACAAAAGCACCCTGGTTTTTAAAAAGATCCCAATTACATCATTATGTCGGCATCATTCTGTTCTAAGTAAAAGTTTCGTCCTTATTTTCTCGGTTGTATCTCATAATCCCACAGATTCCTTCACCGGTACATTATAAAATTTAGGAAACATAATACACATCATAAATGAATAAAGCTAAAAGTATCGAGCGAGAATTTTTACCCGCCATGATAAGTCTCCACCCGATGTGGCTTTCCACATAAAATTCATTAGCACATACCAGACTCAATCAAGTTGAAAGTTATAATAATGTTTTGAATTATAGCCCATGTACCGTACTCGACTGTTGAGGGTATTTTAGCCAGTAAAAGAAATATATTAAATTTCTACGAAACTTCGACGTTTTTACCTTTGTCAGTATCCTGATGATATATCTCTGTATTTTTATTGAGAATAAAATTTCTAGATCTTTAGTGTGTGGACAGTGTATAATAACGTGTGAAAAACATGATGGCGTTGGCATTTTGAATTTGCAGCGATTGGTGTTTTATTCCACTTTTGAAATAATAAAACCTATTATAGTTTAAAAAATGTATTATACTTTGGGATCATTGTGTACAGGGAACCTCGATCGTAGTGAACCTCGGACGTAGTGAACCTCGAACGTAGTGAACCTCGAACGTAGTGAACTTCGGGCGTAGTGAACCTCGGATGTTCTGAACCTCGAATGTAGTGAACCTCGGATGTAGCCAACCTCGGATGTAGTGAACCTTGGGCGTCATGAACCTCGGATGTAGTGAACATTGGATGTACTGAACCTCGGGCGTAGTGAACCTTGGATGTAGTGATCAGCAGATGTAGTGAACTTCGGATAGAGGATCCTCTTTAATAATGAACAAAAACTGTTAGTCTCTAGATGTTCATCATAACCGAAATTAGTCTCCTGTACTATCATTTATTACAATCGGACCAGTACCCTCCGGGATCCAACCTCCGCCTCCTCCTCGTCCTCCTCGTCCTCCTCCTGTGCGTTCTCGTTAGCGCGTCGCGGAAGCACCTGCTAAACAAACACAGCTGTAGTTAGTGGAGGCAGCGGCGCGGGCGTGGAGGCGCCGCCGTGCGAGCAAACAGACGCGCCTTTTGCGGTCAACCGCCTCGATTTTCCAGGAAGATACGCGGAGCTGCCGCCTCCTTTTCCGCCCGAGGAGGCGCGACGCCGCCGCCGCCGCCGCCGCAGCGTTTGGGCGGCCAGCGCGGTTTACGCCCGCGCTGCACGCACGGCCTGCGCGGCGGAGCGGAGCGGGCCGCGAGGGGGCGGGGCGCGCAGTGCTAATTGGCAGGCCCCAGAGGTCACGCTCCTTTTAACGGGTTTCGGATGTATTTGATTTTTTCGTGTTTCCGGGCGCTTCAACTGCTTTGGTCATTAGTCCCGTTAGTGTAGTGCATGTTTTTCTCCGGGAGATGGCGGTGATCTTCCCTCGCTACATGGCGAGATCCGGCGCCGACCTACCGTCGGCTAGTGGGGTTTCCCCCTAACCAGGACTCCCCCACCAACGGGGCACGGCCTAAGCCGGGACAAGCTCTAAGCTCCCTACCGGTCTCCCGGAATATATGGTAGTGTTGTGCGCGTTAGTGTAAGTGTGTGTGTGTAAGGGGAGATGATAGAACAAGGAAGAAGAAGAAAAGATCGCGCGCGGTCCGTGGCCCGGTTGTTAGTGTACTGCTCCGGTATTCGCCTGGTGTTGATCGGAGAAACCACGGAAAACTACCGATCAAAGCAGCCGTCCGCTAGAATTCTCCTCCAGACAGCGACTGAATTCGACGTAGCTGAAAAGCTAGTGTCGAAAATCCTGCCGCGCCGTCAGGACTCGAGCCTAGGACCTCCGGGTCAGAGGCGCTGCAGTGACATCAGTTGATGCACTGAGCTACCCCTCCCAGTGGTTTCGGATGTAAAATGTACTTCACGATAAGGTAAATTTACCAATTGTATAAGTATATATAAGTATTTATTTATCAATTCAAGAAGTATATTACGCCGCAAGCGGTGGCTAAACGCGGCATAGAGACAATTCCTTAAGCGTTTGTTGCAAGATGTGTGCCTACGTCGCTTACAACACATTTTTATTCATTCAACGTAATTCGTTACATACCAATAATGTTAAAAAAATGAAAACGAAATTGGTTTATATTCATTTGCCCTTACATGTCTTTTAATCGATAATATTAATAATTCAGAACAAGTTTGAGAAGGCATCCTCAAGAAATTTATCACTTGCATTAACAAACGGTATAAACCTAGAACACGACTTTGGTAATTATATCTAAAAAGAGATCTGCCCAGATGAGGCGTGCTTGACATGTAGCTATGTACGTCTGGTGAGCACTGGTTGTCTCTAATAAATATTGCTAATTTCACAACTTTTGTACTGACTTAACCATTGGAGATATGAGCTTCAATTATTTTTTGGGACATTACGATTGGAAATATAAACAAAATTCTTGTTTATATAAATAGTACAGAAAGTGAGCTTTTGGCGTACGAATGAACGGACTAGCAGACGGACGGACGGCGTGAGGGACATTTAAAAAAAATAGATTTGTGTAATTTTTGAAAAACAAAAGAATACACCAAAATGAACCTTACGTCATATTAAACAGTGCAATTAACACTATCCATGAGAAAAAATTGAAGAAAAAATTGGAGCCATTTTTCAGAAAATGGAGTTTGTGCGTTTCTGAAAATGCGAAAATTTGAGCTACTTTTTACAGAAAACTGTTCAGGTTTTGAGAAACGTATTTGACATTATTTAAAGCACATTTACTCATTAATTTAATAATATAAAGAAATAGCCTCTAATGTAAATATTACCGACGCGATAGACGAGTCAAAAAATTACATTTTTGTAATTTTTGAAAAAAAAAACACACAAAAGAATACAGCATTATGGCGTTTGTCATCGGATAGGATGCATTTGATGCTAACTCCAACAAAAATTTAAAGAAATAATTTGGAGCCGTTTTTGAGAAAATTTTGAAAATGTCAGGGGTGGGGCTTCATATAAAGTACTCTCAAATTTTAAACAATGTTTCTCAAAATATCAAAGCTTCAACTAGATTTTCCGCAGCATTCCATAACTTTCTTTATACTACGTATATTAGACCGTATATATGTATGTACACGAGAAAGTAAAAATGGAAGAACAGTTCTGTTTGCCGATGACACGAATGTTCTTTGTAAAAAAGAAACAATAAAAAGTACAATTTCAGAAGTATCAAATTGGCTTTGTAATGAATTAATAGTTAACGAAGGAAAAACTGTCTCAATGCATTTTTGCGTTTCAAATCGGCAATCGTATGCTCCATTGAAAATGAACAATAGTATGCAATTAGTTGATGTTAAGGTAACAAAATTTTTAGGTCTCTCAATTCAGTCAAATCTCAAATGGAATGTATATATAACAGAATTAAACACTAAATTAAGCTCATTTTGTTACGCATTCAGAATTCTTTCAAATTGTCAGCCTTCATGCAGCTCGATGCGTGTACTTTGCAAATATACATTCCCGCCGGAGATATGGCATAATATTCTGGGGAAGCTCATCCTTTAGTGCCCATTTAAATATCAAAAGAAAATTATCCGAATAATGAAAAAATGCCATCCACGTGATCCGTGCAAGTCTCTTTTCATCGAGCTTGGAATCTTACCATTGCCTTGCCTATTTATTTACGAATCTGTAGTATTTGTCAAACTGACTTACTTAACGGTGGGAACATATTTTCATGTAATACTGATATTTATAGTTACAACACACGACGTAGAAATCATGTTCATCAAGTGTCAGTATCAACAGCTCACTACAAGAAATCCACATACATGTACGTTACTTTACAACGCATTGCCAGATGAAATTAAACAATTAAAATTGGTTCACAAATTTAAGTTAAAAGTAAAATCTTTTCTGCTGCATAACTGCTTGTATACAATTAGAGACTATACTGATCGTCAAAAAGAAAAATTAAGTTTACTTTAACAAAATAATGATATAATATAATGAATTAGTTTATCTTTTTATTGTATAATTTTTAAAAAAAGACTTACGATGCCTGTAACAAGTAATGTACTTCAGCTTCCAGGTCAATGACCCTCCATCTCGATCGGGTTTTTGTCCAGTTTCCCTGATCCATTGAGCAAATGCTGAGATGGCCCCTTGATTTGCTTCTGGACGTAAATGTAGCTTCACTATGCGCACGTTTTGTTGAGCTTTCTTTATGCTTGTAGTGGTAGTAGAGCTTAGGGTGAGTTTCTATTTTGTTAGCCATACAGAAAAATCAAATCTGCAGTTCGTTTACCGTTACAAATAACTTTTCTATACTTCGGAAATGAAAATATCTAGTTTTTGTTACAAACAGTTTTTTAAGTCAATCTCTCGCTTTTTTAAATTTATTATTATTATTATTATTATTATTATTATTATTATTATTATTATTATTATTATTATTATTATTATTATTTTATTTTCATCTTTCAACTATTAACAGTTAACAGTTAAATCGTTGGGAAGGGATTCTGAAACTCAAGAAAGCGTGCGCAGATGATTTCTCCCCCATAGGTCACATACAGGTTTTCACGGTTTTGACTAAATAAATAAATAAATAAATAAATAAATAAATAAATAAATAAATAAATAAATAAATAAATAAATAAATAAATAAATAAATAAATAAATAAATAAGAACATAAATACATAAATAAATAAATACATAAATAAATAAATAAAATTGGTCTCTGCCGGGAAGTTTCTCTCTTACATATATTGTGATGCCGCCAATTGGTGACAGTTGATGCTCTTCGAGTGCGATTACCAGACAAGATGGCTCAGGGCATCAACTGATGTCACTGCAGTGCCTCTCACCGGGAGGTCCTAGGCTCGACGGTGGCAGTATTTTCCACACTAGCTTGTCGGCTAGGTCGAGTTCAATCGCTGTCTGGAGGAGAATTCTAGCGGCCGGCTGCTCTGATCGGTAGTTTTCCGTGGTTTCTCCGATCAGTACCAGGTAAATGTCGGAGCAGGATCCTAATAAACGAGCCACGGATCTTTCGGTCTTCTTCCTAGTCGTATCCTCACTCCTTACACACTTCTACACTAACATGCTTATCACCACACACGCCGTGAGAACGGGTCGGGAGCTTAGAGCTTGTCCCGGCTAGGGGCGGTGCCCCACAGGTGGGAGATGCCCCGCCTGGCGAGAAAGGACCCCGCTAGTCGATGGTAAATCGTATCCGGATCTCACCATTTAGCGGGCAGCCTTCCGCAATAAAACTTGCACTACACGTATGAGACTAATGACCTTAGAAGTTGACATGCCTGGAATCATAAATCAACCAATCAATCAATAGAGCGCGATTGCATCACAAGTTCAGAGTTCCAATCACGTGGCAGTAGTTGACCGTTGTATATCCCCAAGAACCTTTAACGCTCAGATAAATTGCAAAGACGGACCCAGAGGGCGGGGCGGCGGCGACAGTGGGAGTGGTGGGGCCGGCGGAGAGGTGGTGGTGCGGGCGCAAAACATTGAGGAGCGCGAAACTTACTGAAATGATATGTTCTAATAAATTATAATATAAGAAAAGAAAGAAACAAACACATATGGTGCTATATTGTTAAATAAAGTGTAGTACGAAACTTCCTGTTGAGACTTTCTTCAATGGAAAACAAATTGTGTAGCTTCTTTATGGATAATACGTGTTCATAGAGCTGGTAGTGAATTAAAATGTAGATCCATTCGTTGAAAATATATATGTATTGACTCACGTACGAAAATACCTTGTTTACAAATGCTTGAAACATTCTTCCTAAAATGAGCTACTGCACAAGCCACGAATTTCTGTTGAACGTGGAAAGCAACAGAGTATGAGAATGCTTCATATTGAAATACATCCTCGACATTTTTTAATTTCTTTGATATTTCAGATGATTCTAAAAAAATTAAACATAGTCCCAACGAAAGTATTTCATGCACTTCATGACATGCATACCCTGTGATTTACGTCTACAAATCAACGCATTGCCAGAATACTGTAAACTGCAGGCTTAGCGTGTAGACATTAAGCACCTTACTGCACATTAGCTCTCCTCATTAACATGGTCCAGCAGATGGAGAACGGTCTTAATCTGATTCCCCTTTCGAATCCCATTACCTAGCGCTCATTACCATGTTAGTAAAAGGCTGCTGGAGGAGGGACGAGGCTGCGGTCGCTGTGCAGAGCTCGGCGCCGCGCGGGCGCCCCGGCCTCCACTTCCTGTTTACTGCCGCCACCGCCGCCGCCGCCGGGGGCAGAGTACCCGGGATCGGGAGCGGCATTTACATCCCCGGCGTTGCACAAGAGCTTGCGCTCAACAAGACAGCTGATGGTGTTGCAATGGAACAAGAATCTTGTGCTTCAATTTGTATTCTTCATATTTTTCTTCCTCCTCTTCATCATAGTTTTCTTCCTACTCTTGATCATAGTTTTCTTCCTCCTCTTCATCATATTTTTATTCCTCCTCTTCATCATAGTTTTCTTCCTCCTCTTCATCATAGTTTTCTTCCTCCTCTTCATCATAGTTTTCTTCCTCCTCTTCACAATTTTATTCCTCCTCTTCATATTTTTCTTCTTATTTTTCTTCTACCGCTTCATAATTTTCTTCTTCTATTTTTCATACAGTTTCTCTGGATTTTTTATCATCTCTTTCATTTTATTCATCACCATAACCATCATCTTTATACCCTTCTTATTCTATTCATCTGCCTTATATTTCTCTTTCTTTTATTCATCACCATCTTCAATTGCTTGCAGGTAGACTATGTTTCCTGGCTTTGCTGAACGTGAATCAATGATTGATGTAAAGGTTGATGGTATTGCGGCACGTTTGTCCTAGCCACCAGGAAAATGCTTTATGATTTATGTGTAATGTATGCGACACATCTGCAAGGGAACTTGTTATTGTGTGGAGTTACATATTAAAAACTCCATTCGAGTATACAGAACATACAAGTATACAGAAATGTAATCGAAGTTATCTTTTTTTCTCTCTTATTATCTTCTCTAGATTTATGGTCATTAGTAAGGAAAATAAATATATCAAAGAGAGTAACCAAGAACTATGTTATGTACCAATAATTTGCCATTTCTCTGACACTTTTATATATTACACATTCTATGCCTCATTCTCCTGCCACAACCACGATTTTTGAATCTTGGGCATGTATAAAAATACTCTAGCCAACAGTATAAAAAGAAGACGACATTCAATACTCGACTCGACTCCCAGCACTAGTTGTCCAAAGCAATCTAAAAATTTCAAGATAATACAGTGGAATAAAAATCCGGACTGTTGTGATACAGAAAATAAATTTGTAAGTAAGAAAAAAATAAGTATTGTTTGCTAGTAATTTCTCATCGCATTTTTACTCACATAATTCATTCAGGTGACGATCATAATTACACAATTTTACAAGTAGTATCGTAATTTAATTTAATAATATTTTTTAATAATTCTATTAAACATTACCTGCGTCTGGAATAATTATATGGGTAAAATCTCTCACTAATTATATGGGTACTTTCGTTTAACATATGAAACTTTTGTAGAATGATTCCATTAAATTATCAGAACTTAATCATTCAGTATCCGAGGTAACGCGACCCTGGACCGCAAGTATATTTATTACGTCGTAAGAGTAATATAAGGCTTACACTAATCCTTCCAGTTTGAAGCATGCTTCTTCTCTTCTTTTTGCAGTATTTTTCCCAGAAACCACTGCTTTCAGTTCCCGCTTTCAATTCTGGGGTGGTGAATGTCGCCTGCAACTCCTCGGGGGTGCGCGGAGGGTGCGGGCGGCGGGCGTTGTTTGATGCGCCATGAAAGGGGCGCGGGGCGCTCGATGGGGGGTCACCCCTTGACATCTCGACCACGCCCCTCCCGCGGTGGCCGGCCGGCGGGCAGGCGCACGACGAGGGGAGTCAAAATATACGCGCGCCGACCCGCCGCCCAGAGGGGGCGGGAAAAAACCGCGGTCACTTTGCTCGATCCGCCGCGCCCCTCACTATCCACCCGCCACCTCACCAACTGACATCCCGCACACTACACCACCCCGCCACCCCGCCACCCTGCCACCCCGCCACCCTGCCACCATGTCACCCCGCCACCCTGCCACCCCGCCACCCCGCCACTCCGCCACCCCACACCCCCACCCGCCAACCCGCCACACCGCCATCCCGCCATCCCGCCACCTGCCACCCCGCCACCCCGCCACCCCGCCACCCCGCCACCCCGCCACCCCGCCACCCCGCCACCCCGCCACCCCGCCACCCCGCCTCCCGCCAACCCGCCGCACCACACTTCCCGCCACCCCGCCAGCCCGCTCCTTGCCGTTCCGCTTCGCCATTTCCCACTCCTTTCTTAACCGCCCATGCCTCGCCCCTACATGATCATCTCTCATCCCCTCTCAGACCATCCCCTACTGCACACCAACCAAGCCCCTTCGCATTACACCTCCCGCCTTACCTTTCCACCTCTCAACCTACCGCCGCCTTCGCGCCTCGGCCTGCTGCTTCCCGACCCTCGTGCCACTCAACCTCTTCATTCCGCCAGCCCCCTCGCCCCACTCTCCCTCTCGCCTCTCCCAAGCCTCCCGCCCCATTCCGACCCTTCACCCGCGACGCCACTCCACCCGACCCCACCCCGCCATTCCACTCCGTTCCTCCAATCCACTCGCCACCCTCCTACCGTACCTTTCAATCTGCTCCACTTCATTCCTCTGAAACCTCCCCGTCCCGCCAGTCCACCTCACTCCCTCCCCGTTACGTCTCCCTGGCTCTCATAACTTCTTTCTCTCCGCTCCAGAGAACTCTGCAGCCCCCCTCCCCCACCCATTCCGCCACGTCCCGCCCCTCTCCCATTCCGACCAGTCCAATTCCGCTCCGTCCCATTCCGTTCCGTCCCATTCTGTTTTGTCGATTTCCGTCCCGTCCTATTTCGCTCCGTCCTAGTTCCATCCCATTCCGTCCCGCCCCCGTCCCGCCCCCGTCCCACCCCCGTCCCGCCCCCGTCCCACCCCCGTCCCGCCCCCGTCCCGCCCCGTCCCCGTCCTGCCCTCATCCCTTTACTTTCCGTTTTACCCCGATACGCTCCGCCACGACCCACTCCTCTCCACCCCTGTCAGCCGGCGCAAAGGAGTCCCATTCCGATGCGGCGGAGTGGAAGTGGAACAACGCCCTGGGCCCCCGGCGCCTCCGGGGACGCCCCGCGCCGCGCTCCCCTGCGCCCGAGGGGGCGCGCCCTGCCCGGCTCTGCCCTGCGCTGCAACGCGCGCCGCCCGCGACAGTGAGTGACGGGCGTAAACCCTGCAAGGATATTGCGCGCGCGAGGTGGGGGCGCTGGCCAGTGGGTGGGAAGATAGGGAAGCGGAAGAGGCCTGGCCTGAGACAGGCGCGAACTGTTGGACAGATCGGAAAATGTTGTATGGGGAAGAGTCAACCTCGAAAAAATCATTATAAAACAGTAGAAGCATCTGTTTGAAGATAGTGCCTGAAGAGGAGAGGGAGGATTGGAAGTTGTGTGAGGAAATGAAAATTTTAGCTGGAGGAGATAAAAATGGGAAAGGAAAAAACAACAAAACATTGAGCATTGAGGAGACAGATGGATTCGAAAAGATCGACAAAAATTATACTATCTGTGTGTGTGTGTGTGTGTGTGTGTGTGTGTGTGTACGAGAGTGAGGGAGTAATGCAGCGAGGGAGTAATGCAGCGTGGGAGGGAGGGAGGGAGGGAGTGCAAGTGGAAAGCAAAGGTAATATTGAAAGAGTGGAAGGAGATACCGCTGCGAAAGACTTCAATAATTAGAACTATCCTATTTTCGCCTAGCGAGGTTTGTGATCACGCAGAGCAAACACGGAAACCTCTCAAGTGGGCAGTGAAAGAGCACGATCACGTCACAAAGATGTGCAGTGCACAGTAGGCATAATTGATAACAAAAGTGAACACAGCGTATTCCATGTGATTGATATTTAATTGGGATTTTCAACGGAAAGAGCACTTTAAAATGAATTTCATGTTCAAATAAGAATTTAAAGAAAATGAAAAATCGTTTGAATGTTTTTTTAAGGGAGATTTTGTTATTTTTAAAGTTCACTTTAAAATTGAAGATGTATCTATTATTGATAACAATTTTCATTTCCACAAACAATGAATTAATGTTTCATATATTTTTTACACGAAATAATTTCTTATTTCAAATCCACTCGTTTACAAAGTCATCATCTTTTATGTCATTGCACGAGTTACAAGTGGTTGCAATTTTCTATTACGCTGTTTTTACATTTTGAATGGAGAGCCGTCTATTTCTTAAAGAATTGAGTCACGTGAAGTGATCAATTTATCACGAGAGGTAGCCCGAGATGGTGGTTTGTCTGCGTGTTCGAATTACGCTGGAGTACATTTTCACCTTTATTTTCGAGTATCTTGTTGTAGTATTTCTTCGTGTGTGCCGACTCCAAAACCGAAGGCCTCGCATTCGAATTGGTTATTTAAAAAATACCGCATGCATTGAAACGCATGAATTAGAAAAAACACATTGCTGGAAAACCGCAAATCTTTGGAGAAATGGCATGTTCTAAGTAGAGGAAGGGCTACATTTCTTAGGTTATAGCAGCAGTTAAGTGGCAACAAGTAGCAGAGCTCCACGCATAGTCTTAATTACAGTTAGCTTAACGGATTTTCGCAAAGTTTGGAGATATAGACTTTTTGAAATACCCAACGTATACCAAATACCAAATGTATTCGTGATTGGTATCTGAACCAACAATACTTTTCACGAGACATAAAAGTTTAGACTAAAAAATAACACGTTTAAAATATCTAAAATGTCACATAATATCGTTACTATTAATACTTCATTTTCTCTTAAACATGTAATCGAAATAGAGAAATTTGAACGTATGTCCGTGATGATATCTCCAACGAATAACGTCTAAGGATTGTTGAATCCAAAAGTTAATGTTTAAAAAATCTGTAATTAAAGAGTTACGTCCTTGCTTAAGCAGAATTGAAGATGAAGATTATCACTATTTTTTAAACAATTATTATAATGGTATACGACAACGCCATATTTTTTTGGGACGTTCGCGCTACATTGAAGCACAAATTATTTTATGAATCATTAAAGACCTTTTAGAGACATGTATACTTGACGATTAAATTACATCTCTTAGTTAATACAAATATAAAAGCATTTCTTTTCTACACGTATTATATTAGAAATGTAATAGTTGCGAATATCTCTTTGTAAAAAGTCGTTAATGATCAATTAAATTGAAATTATGTGCCAAACTTCTTTGTATTTGACGTTTGGGAGGCATGTCATACCGCCGACAGTGGTTTCCTAGTGTCATGTAATAGGAGCAGCTTTTCTAGTGACATAATGTGCCCTTGTTGACACAAACGCGGCATGAATAAATGAAGGAGATAAAACAACCTACTAGCTCAGCGCTTATGCCATGCATTTATGATGCCCAACATCATTAGATTCTTCTGATTCTTCTAGATTCATTAACATGCACTACACTGCCACATATTCCGGGAGACCGGTCGGGAGCTTAGAGCTTGTCCAGGCTGGGGCGGTGCCCCGTTGGTGGGAGAGTCCTGGTTAGGGGGAAACCCCACTAGCCGACGGTAGGTCGGCGCCGGATCTCGTCATCCAGCGGGTGAAGATCACCGCCATCTCCCGAGAAAAAACATACACTACACTAACGGGACTAATGACCGAAGCAGTTCACGCGCCAGGAAACACGAAAAAATCAATCAATCAATACAGACGCAGATCACTAATTTCTTTCAGCTTCGGCGCGCCTGTGACCAGTGTGTGCCCAGGAGGGGCGGGGCCGCGCGAGGGCGGCGCGGAGGGCGAGTGTAGCGTGACGCGTGGCGCTAATCTCCTCCCCTCTTGTGAGGTGGGGGTGGGTAGTGGTGGTGGGGGGGGGTCGGGTGTGCCGGGCGCCACCGCCGCGGGTGAGCCAGCCCATGCGTCCCCAGCAGCTGCTGCAATTACGCTGCTCATTGTATTACACTTGGCGGTGCTTCCGCGACCCTCGGGCACGCTCGGTGTCCGCGGATGCGGTGCGCTTAGGAATGCCCCCCCCCCAAAATATATCTTTTTAAAACATCAATATTTTCCACTAGAAACATCGATATATTAACATCGATATTTTGCGTTCGATGTTTCCTTCACATTGATATTTTGTTGCAATAACATCGATGTATTTTAATTATTTTTTTAATGAAGGGCTTTAGGCATGTTGTAGAGTAGCAGCAATCCACAGCAACATCGTTCGTTTGCGTCATCCTCTTTATTGCATGTCACATTTCGCATGTGCAATCTGAGGGAATTTTCGATGGTTTTACTTTGATGGTATATGAATGGAAGTGACTAAAGGGTAAAGTAGCGAAACACAATGTTCTTTATTGTATTATTTACATTCGATAATCATTTTTATTAACATACTACTACACGCTGGTAACATCACAATAAAATATAACCCTTTTACGTACTGTAATTAAAAATGGATAGGAAAATAACATTTTTTAGTCTATAACTAAAACTTCGATGTTTTAAATATAGATGTTTTTCGTCGATGTTTTCATCGACATCGAAAACCCTTTAGCGATGTATCGAAACATCGATGTTTTGGTAAAATTTGCCACCACATGGTGTGCAGCCACAAGTTTCCATCGGGGAGATGGATATTTTCTATCACATTTCCTGTGTCCTCGTGATTGAATCGTTATTGATGAGCAACTAAAACATAGAATCTTTTTTTTTTCGTATGACTTCAGATTAAGCTACAAAAAAGGTTTTTTCGGACAGGTCGTCCTCATAGGCAGTGAAAAATTTGAAACTGAATCTTATCATATATCGTAGTCTTATTTACTACTGTGACGACATCTGGCGGTGCAGTTTCGTAGTTTTCGCTGCGCTGAATTTGGCAGTTGGATTGATTTCGGTATTTGAGAAGTGGTGGTTGCAAGGAAATTCGGATTTTGGGAATTTACAAAATTCAAAAGGTAGTCTTCCCTAAATTGATCGTGAATTGGCGACCGTTTTGACATTGTGTTGCCCAATCAAATTTGACATTTAAGTGCGTTCTACTCATTATAATGGATAGGGAATTTGGTTCCGTCCCGTTATTTTTGACAAGTTACCTCTATTTTAACATAAGAGCTTTTAGCTTTCAACCGACAGGGTTGTATGTAGTAACTTGTATGTAGTTGTATGTAGTAACTTTGTTGAATCCAATTGTGAAGTTCTGTGTGATTCTCTACAATTCTATGACTGAATAGGATCGATGCCTTGATGCGCTTACAGGCGAGTGAAGAGAGACTCACAAGTAGCACCGACGACTGCACCGAAGGACTGGAGAATCCAGGTGTAGGCTTACTTCCATGTGCATATGATTTGCAGGTTACGAAGAGGCATAAACACACATCTGAAACAAAACGATGTCGTTTTATTTAATATTTTTTCTCCAATTACAGATCTTTGCTAATAAAATTGTAACAATAGCATATTTACTCTCCTTCCATAGTTTTATTTTTATCGGAACCAAAAAGTGCAAGTTAGTTGTTAATTTACGAACACAATCACAGAGTACATGAGTATTGAGCTGTTAGCCATGTGCAATTAAAATTTTTATTCAATTATATGTCTTAAGTTTTAGTATATTTGCGGAGTGTATGCCTATATGATTAAAGGTAGATCACCAGAGCCTTTCATTGGAAACCTTGGATTCACATTGGAAACCTCACTGCATCGACTCACCGCATTTATTATCGGAAGAAATGCTTCCGGGATATGATGCTGGTTGAATTAAATTTCCGAAGTCGTTGCCTGGTTTTGCACCTGTAAATAGTCTTGAAAGGATCACGAGCTTTGTAGCATCAGTAACACCGACAAATAATATTAGTCTTGTTTCGAAATTTTCTCCATAAAATATACTGTTGGTTCTGCTTCAACGAAATATTTACTGTTGCAGTGTGATTTTTTAAAGCATATGACAGTATTTACTTTTTGTGCTTGGTTCAAAACACAAATAGTTCAACTCCTATATTATCAATATGCCTTCATGAAAACTTCAAAATGTATGTTTCTTTTTTATTTGAAATTTATTACTCACGTAAACGTGCCAGATTAACAATCTACAGGCTGAATATCATTAATCTGCAAATAGCATTCTTCCAATTTAAATATTTTCTTCTGCTTAAAATGTTACTTGCTAGTTGTCTTGTGAACAGTGCGTCAAACTCGCCGAAGTTGGCGCATAACTTAGTTTCGAGAATGCAAATAAGAACAAACATACTTTGCATTTACAAACAGTAATGAACTCATTTTACATCGGGCGACTCAAGAGCGCATCGACGAGCGAAAATGAAGCAGTCTCGATTCCGAGATCTCGCAAATAACCCGCCCGCTTCCTTTGTAAAGAGGAAATTCCGTTCGTCTCGGATTCTCATCTCGGACCAGGGCGACCGTTGATTGGTCCGCTGTGCCCAAGAGCGATTCCGATAATATTATTACAGTCGTATTGTGCAGCGAACGGGCGCCGAGCAGGAATTTGAGAGCCGTCGTTAAGGGCCATTCGCGGAATCTCGTTCTTGCTCGAGGACTTTTCTGTTTCATGATGAAGCTCTTGCAGCCGGAAAATGAAAGGCTCTGGTGATCTTCCCCGGTTGTACTGGCAGGATTCCTCACGGAATGAGAAATCGTTCGGATCTCGCTGCTTTTGTATCGCATCTGGACAACGCAGGTAAGCTCTTGAACGTTCCATTTATCTCCCTTCGCCTGTCGGGTTCGCGTCCGATTAAGTCTGCAATCTCGTTTCTGCTTTGCAGGGAACAAGTTTTTGCCCCGCTTGTCGAGAATGTTTCGTGATATGCAAACGCGAATGATACATATTGTTGCTGGTTAAAGCAGGGCTGCCTGGAACGTTAGAAGAAATTGTTACTTTGGTTAGTTGGTCACGAAGTGCAACTCACTAACAAGGAAACTTCGCACGGTTGCAAATAGCTGTTGACAAGAGTATCTGTAGTATCGAGCAAACGCTTTCATGATGATGAGATTCAATGTTTCAATTCCGACTATTATGTACTCTCTTTGTGGAACCTTCAGTGGTCCAATTCGACTGTTTTGATTTTGAAAGAGAAAAGACGCATGTGTGCTGAAAACAAAATGCGCCATCTGTATAAAAATTCCATTTTGAAAAATACAATATCTATTTATTCAATATTCTTTGCGAATTTTTCTGCAGACTAATTTTATTCTGGTTAAAGTTAAATTTCTTCCACGTGGATACTGAAGAGTAAAATACGATTTCATATAAAGACTTCAAATCATACTTTGCATATATATGCTTCTAGTCATATAATATACATTTAAGTTCAGAAATATCAAGATACAAGGCCATATCCCATGATTAAAAACAGGCAAGATAGCTGCCGTTTCTAAATACATAATTGAAGTTGTCGGATATATCTGAATTATCTCCTTCAAAGATTGGTCTTAAATTCTGTCCAAATCATGTAAGGCAGTGACGTTTTCTATTTACAATATTTTGGCAGAAGACAATCATTCACTCTAGAAACAATGTATATAAATGCAATAACTAACTGTTGTAACAATTTTAAAAGCATTTAGAACATCATAATTATGAAAATGAGAATAAATAATACGATGAAAGTGGAAAAACAATCTGATTTGATTTTTTTAATAACTATTATTGGAGGAAAAAATTCAAGACTACAGAAGTTTTATAATTAATTACTATTCAATTATTTAATACAAACAATTTGGGAGAAACGACAAACACTACTTTTAATTTTTTCCAAAGGTGTTCATACCATCATCCAAATGAGTTCTTTTGTGTACGACAGAGTTTCGTACCAATAAGAGTCGACTGCATTCCCAACGTCTCTTGAGATAAACGGGATGTTGTAAATTGCTTTGTAGAACTTAGCGTAGCACATAGATTCTTCAGCTTCGGTGTATCCTAAATCCAGTGAAATCAGATCAAAGAGACCGTCGAAAAGTGAATAGCCTGCACACTTAAAAGGAAACGTAATGAGCGTCTGCAGTGACATTGTACAACAGTGTCTTCCCCAATTAAAAAGGAAACTGTTTACAATCTTCTTGCTATGTGTTCTCTAGCCTGATACTGACTAGGCTACAAATATTAGCACTATATTTTTCAGTAAATTTAAAAATATATTTTTGGAGAGATCTGAATACTGAGTTTATTTACTCCCAAAATTAATTAAATGTCTTTAAAAACTGGCAGATCTTGAGAATAAATTTACAAATGCAAACCTAACATAATGATAATTGTGGTTTTATAATAGGCAACGGACACAGAATAGTATTCAAAAATATTTCGGAGTCTTTTTCGGTACTTTCCTTTCTTTCCATTCTTAGTTTGAATTGTGGGCTTCTAAGTGCTTTAATCGCATTTTGCTGTGTCAATGTCAACGATAATACAAATGAAAGAATATAATTTTTTCAAAAATAAATTTAACGTGAGTTCTTACCTGTGAATACATCCTTTTTTCGAAAGGAGAGACAATACATACAATTTGCGTACCTCGTCAAGTTGTGAACAGAAAAACGAACAAATGAAAAAATAAAATATCTTCATGATTTACATAGAAATTATTCTAGTTGTCTCAGTCCACTATCACTTTCTCCTAGTGGGTTTTGACGTGTCAGTTAACACGATAAGCTCGTCAATATTAGCAACTATATGTTTAATGATAACTTTAACACTAGACTTAAAATAATTTCTTGTACTTGCATGTGGCGACGTAGTGATGGAAAGTTGAAATATGATAAAACAAATGCGGCTGGTTTGTTTTTGTGATAATATAATCACACGAATAGTGAAGATGTTAACCCAAATTTATTGACGAGTTTCTGTGTAAAGAAGATTTTCATTTATTAAATTAAATTCAGTAATAAAATTAATCAATATATTAAATTAAAATATAAATATTAATTTAAAACTACACTCTTAAATTACAAATAAACATTTTATTTTTTATCTGAGTCCAAAATTTGTCTTTTGTTTATGTTTTGTCCCGACCTTCAGAGACAATTAGCGAGAGTGATCAACTCTTAATTTAGTTGATTGTAATTCTGAAAATTCCTGGAAGGCAAGCATGTCGAACAGGAGGAAATAAATTTATTAGCAATAAAATATTAATATAAAAATAAAAAGAGTTACAATTCCGTGGTTAATTATTTTTTTATAATATATCTTCGATATTCTTTACTTTGTTCGAAATTGCTAAGACAATTTGTCATGACGGTAAATTTTCTCGTAAATATATATATTTTTTCTTGTACAAGCATTCCAAACTATTTGTTTCTCTCAGAATGATTCTCTCAAATAACAATCGGAGATGTCCAGTGATGTTCATTTGTTTTTCCATGCGATTTGAATTAATGTTTCTCGAAAAATACTGATACACATTATAAGTTTTATGAAAATAAATCTATGTACAAACCATAAAAACATTATACATTTCACAAATAATTTCGTAAGAAAAGTAAATTACACTTTCAGCAGATGTCCTCCCCGTATGCAACACATTCACAAATATAAGTTAGTTTAAATTGATCTATTCATAAAACATACAATAAATACATTAATAAATTTCAAACAAAAATCAAGCAAAAAGCAGATTTGTAACAACATATATTAGTCTATTTACTTGTAATTGTAGGAAAATATATAGTATTTCCAACAGGATATTTATATCTTGTCCTAAATAAAAAACTGGCACACACAATCCTAAAAAAATCACGTTCGACCAGAGTTAAACGTTAGAGCACACTGTGCAACTTTCGACACGTCATTCCGCCCCAGCACCTCCACACACTGACAGCTTCTTGCGCGTTCTTTCGTTCTGGAACTTCTCGCGGGCGCCCTCGTCCCGGCAAGGACGACACTCCGACTCCCCATTTGTCCCCCGGCTCTCTTCCGACGCCGCCCCCGCGTGGCACGCTTTAAATCTCGTCCCCCAATACCTGATTCGCCCGCGGCGCATCTCGCTTTACGAGCGGCGCGAACGAGCCACGGATGTCGCTGCCGCAGCCGCCGCGCCTTCTGACGGCGCGCAAATGAACGAGCATCTCCACCACCACCCACCATTCCCCCGGGAGGACACGTTGGGGGCCAGGGGACACGTGAAGGACGAGTGGAGATGTTGCAGCCGACTTGCACAGAAGGGGTATCAAATCCATTGCAGTCACGGGCCCCGGGAGAAGAGAATGATGTCAGTGCAGTGCCTTTGACCGGGAGGTCCTAGGTTCGTGTCGCGACGGTGGCAAGATTTTCGACACTGGCTACATAACTAGGTCGAATTCATTCGATCTCTGGAGGAGAATTCGAGCGGCTAGCTGCAATGATTGGTAGTTTTCCGTGGGATCTCCGATCAACACCAGGCGAATGCCGGAGCAGTACCCTCACAAACGAGCCACGGACCGCACGCGATCTTTCCTTCCCCTTCCTTGTCCTAACCTCCCCCTTACTTTTACTCACACTCACATGCACTGCGCTGCCTCACATGCCGAGAGCCGTCGAGAGCTTAGAGCTTGTCCCGGCTGGGGCGGTGCCCCGTTGATAGGAGATAGCTCGTTAGGGGAAAAACCGCTTGCCGACGGAAGGTCGGCGCCGGATCTCGCCGTCCAGCGGGGGAAGATCACCGCTACCTCCGATGAAGAAACATGCCCTATACTTACGGGTCTAATAACTTCAGTAGATGACGGGCCTGGTATCACTAACCACCACCCAATCAACAGTGGCCGACCACTAGATTTCTCTAGACAGCGGTTGAATTCGACCTCGCTACGCTTCTATGTAAGTCCCATGGAGACTCAAACTACGTCCTCCCGTTCAGAAGAACTGCAGTGACATTAGTTGCTGGCATGAGACACCTTAATCGGTCCCAGCTTTTAGAGATTATAGCGACTTTTTTATACTCGTGTTCGTTTCATAGGAAGGAATACTGAAAGTAATCGTCCGTATATTAAAGATACTCACCTCCAATTACAATAAGTTTTTTTCACTTCTTCCTTTATGAAATGGTATTCCGCTCCAGCTTCCAAAAATCGTCTGGTGTTGTTTCACACTTTGTTGGCTCTTTGAATGCATTGTTGCACGACCATACCGTAAGCTTCTATTCAAATGTGCTACGTTTCTTGCAATGTGTCGTGATATTTTCATCTCTTCGTTCTGAGTGAAGAAGTTTTAAGAAGGTGCAAAAACGTCCTTCATGGTTTTTCGCTTTAGTGAATTGTTGATTTTTCTGTCTCCCGGCGTTTCGAGGTTAAGCTGTACATTTAAATTATAGGATTGTCACGTGTCACTTGAAGCATTTCGAGGAACTGTCATAGCGGGTCCAAAGGTGAATCTCATTCTGCAGTATTTTATATATATATATATATATATATATATATATATATATATATATATATATGTGTGTGTGTGTGTGTGTGTGTGTGTGTGTGTGTGTGTGTGTGTGAGAGAGAGAGAGAGAGAGAGAGAGAGAGAGAGAGAGAGAGAGAGTGTGTCCATTGCCTATAACGCTTTTATTTTTTTAACAATGAGACCCAACTGGGCAATCACTGATAGCGGCGAAACTCCAATCATCCTTCAGAATAAGGATGACCATGTTAAGGGACCTAAAATAAAGAAAATTAAACAATTTTGTTTGTTCTTCACGATATCCACAGCTGAGTTCTGTCTTGTGTAACAAAATAATTTTGTTTTGGTGAATACACAATTAAAGTGAGGGTAGACTGGGAGTCATGAAGAAGTGGTCCTAACTGGGCAATCTCGGGAGTGACACAACTCAAATCTGCCAGAAAACACATCTATCAGAAAAAAGAAAACAGGGTTCAGGAACTGAACTTGTACACAATCCCGCACATGAAGGAGGGAGAGGGATGATTTTTTCCATTCAAAGTCTAATCTTCAAAAACAAGAAGCTAATTTCGAAATGTGTAATTTTGCCAGATTTAACTTTTATATAAGTTTTATTGAATAAGAATATCTGGATTCCATACGTTCTTTATTGTGCAGCCCTAAAACTGTAAGATGAATCTTTGTGCATTATAAGAACGACTAAGTGCTCGTTGGTTCCCAGTAGGTTCACAGAACAATGTGAACATATAACGTGTATAATTGAATACAATATCCCATTAAATTTAGAAAATAAAAACCTTATTTAATCAAGGCATAATATGTCAGTGCCAACATACCGGGTATATATGATCAAGTGTTGAAGACAGCAGGAGAACATCCCTCATAAATTGAACATAAATAATTTCGGTAAATTAATTCCCTTTGAAATATCCTTAGCAGGTAAGACGACTAATTTAAAAGTAGTGGTGCTACGCAATGACAGACTTTCTAGTATTAGTTTTGTGATTTCTTTGGTCTGGGTTAACTTTTCGGTCTTTTCCCATCCTTTTGTCAGCTGCCATCTATCGCCGCTCGAAGTTTTTTTTTAAAAAGTTCTCATTTTTTTGTTTCCTAATGGTCGAAACGTTTGCAATTTTTGAAAATTTGGAGTTAACAGTGAAAATCAAACCTTTGCCACACGCACAAATATGCTTCACTTTATTCTTACAAAAAAATTAATGAAAATATTCGGAGCCATTTTTGAGAAATTTTTGAAAATGTCCCAGCAGCTTCATGTAAAGTACCCCCAAAAATTGAATAGTATTATTCAAAGTCGCAGAGTGAGGCCAGATCTGTAGTGGACTATTCAGTTTGAAAAACGTCCAACTCATAATTTTGGCGCTAGTGTTGTCCGCAGACGACAGACAGACGGGCGTTTTGAAAAAAAAAAAACGTTTTTCGGGAACAGGCCACCCCAAAACATGCATTTCCGTTGAAATCTCGAAATCGATTTTTCGCAGCTTTACATAATTTTCTCTATACTAGGCGAGGCGAGAGAGGGCGGGAGGGCGAGGCCAAAGAGAGAGGGAGGGAGGACGAGGCGAGAGAGAGAGAGGGAGGAAGGGCGAGAGAGAAAGAGGGAAGGAGAGGGAGAGAGAGAGGGAGGGCGAGGCGAGAGAGAGAGGGAGGAAGGGCGAGGCGGGAGAGAGAGGGAGGGGGCGAGGCGGGAGAGAGAGAGAGGGAGGGAGGGAGGGCGAGGCGAAAGACAGAGAGAGGGAAGGAGGGAGGGAGGGCGAGGCGAGAGACAGAGAGAGGGAGGGCGGGCGAGGCGAGAGACAGAGAGAGGGAGGGCGGGCGAGGCGAGAGACAGAGAGAGGAGGGAGGGCGAGGGAGACAGAGAGGGAGAGGGAGGACGGGCGAGGCGAGAGACAGAGAGAGGAGGGAGGGAAGGGAGGGCGAGGCGAGAGACAGAGAGAGGGAGGGAGGGAGAGAGGGGGAGAGAGGGCGAGGCGAGAGACAGAGAGAGAGGGCGAGGCGAGAGACAGAGAGAGAGGGCGAGGCGAGAGAGAGAGAGAGGGAGAGAGAGAGAGAGAGAGAGAGTGAGAGAGATGGGGGTGGGAGGGGTGCCACGTCGTTTCAAAGCGGCTTAAACCGAATTATCGGAGAGGCGCCGCTGCGAGAGCGAGGGAAGGAAGGGCTTCGATGCTGTCAAAGCTGATCGCGACGCCGAGGAAAGGAGAAGCGGGGCCGGGCCGTCCATGTCAGGAAATATTTCTGTCGATTCCCTCGCGAGGCAAGCCTTCGTTTTCTGACGCGTTATTATTTCTCGAGGAGATTTCCTTCTGTCGTGAACGCTTAGACACATTCGTCGAATCCGCCATTTTCTGCAAATCATTTTCAGGAAGCGTTATAGTGAAGGAAGAAATGAAATGTCTGGTAAATGTGTTTCTGGAAAAACTTTGATTGTCAAATGAAGGGGAATGACATTTTTATTTAAAACCTTTCGTGGTATACAATATTAGGATTTTCCAATTTTAAATAAATGTTATAAATAACATTAAAGTTTTATAATTAAAATAATTCGTTTATTATTATGATATGCAATTATTAATTATTATATTATGCAACACTATTTAAATAATTTTATTTCTAAACAGAATGCCTCGCTGAAAGGAAGAGTTCGGTTTTCTTACATATTATAGATTTTACAAGCGTCGTGTGATACGTGTTGCCCTGTGAGAGGTAACTCTTAATGAATCGGTGAGCTGGCGATCGTAACCGATGTGCGTTCTTAGTTTACGTTACATAATTATGAGGTAATTTGAAGAGAGACAAATTATTTGATATTCGTCGATTTATTTCAAAACGAAGTAGTGAGAGGTGAACAGAACAACTCTATTGTTGAAATATATTACTAAAACAGAAAAACATGCTTTCCGAAAAGCTGGACCAATTATTAAATGATAACATATACTTGGAGAAAAACATTCAAATGAAAAATAATAATTTTCATTGCCTTAAAAATGTTATTACACTTTCTTATTTCGTAAAAATAAGAGTTAATTCACATGTTGATTCTTCTCCCCATTTTTAATGATCGAACTCTTTTATTTTAAATATAACCTTCCTGATAATGATAAATACTTTCTGAAAATGACTATTGTGTTATCACGTCTCTAATATTTAAAAATTATTTTCAGATGAGAACTTATATTTATTAGAAGACAATGTATTTATATAAACTTCTTTTTGTTTCAGGTGAGTTAAGAAGCACACAAGCATCACACTGTATTTCATAAAATGTATGTATGTAAGATTAATAATACGAGCTGTACTCGCTGGGTTTTGAAGATGAAACGAGGGAAAAATAGATCACAAATTGATTTAAATAATTTTTTAATATAAGCCTATCTTATGTTCTGTCAGATTATTTTCTTGTGCGGAAATTATTTCTTTCTCAGTTTAGACTGGAATCAGTGCAGCATCCCGTTACGGGCGACAGGACGGCCCAATTACCCTCTAATGCAGCAAGCGGCAGTGCATTATTTTTCTTTATTTAACATCCAAACACAGTTAAAAAGTATCTGTGACGTTTCTTTGGGGGGGGGGAGTGCAAACTGTGTCCTTTTTCTCAAGGTCGAGGGTCCATACTCTGACAAATATACTTATTTGAATTGCGATTACAAGTAGCAACAAGCGTTTTCGAAAAGAATCGAAAAGAAAATGTTTCTCGTGTGTAATAAAAAACATTTTGCAAAGACAAATGAGCTACAGATTTTGTATATTAATCCTTTGTCGTGCTCTACGTCAAGGAATCCGCTTACTGCTGCGTGAACTTGAATGATTTATTTGAATACTTATAAATCCCACTTAACTCAAGGAAACTTGTACAGATAGTGAAGATGAATTTATGCCTGGATGCAAAAGAAGGGGCCATCTTAGCATTTGCACAAAGGATCAGGGAAAATGGACGAAAAACTTGTCGAGTAGGGCGACGTTGACCCAGAAGCTAAAGCACAGTACTTGTCACAAGCGTAGTCTTCCATACAGTACACGCGTAACCATACAGTACAAAAGGTAAGAGATGCGTTCTTTAAATCAATATTATTTTATTTCTTAATGCTGAGTATTTTCTCTCAACTGTATATAAGTTTATAAACGGTTTTATATAAACTGTTATGTAGCAGAAAAGATATTAGTTGGCACTGAAATTTGTTTATCAATTTTAATTGTTTAATCCCATCTACCAATGTGTTACAAAATAATGTATATAATTTGTTGGTAGTGAACTGTCGATACTATCACCTGGTGAATACGATTCCTATCTCTACTGTTAAAGTTATAGACATCTGTATCGGATGCAAATATGTTATCACCTTTAAATAAGTCTTTTTTGAGAAAAAAACGCTGATTCGTTAGTTGACACAACACTATGGAAGAATTTCTAGCTTAATAAAGAGAGGCTCACAAATTTTACGTTAATGGTATTTGTTTATTATCTGTAGAATTCTTTTCTGAAATATGAAAGTCTGGGTTCTATAGAATGTGCTTCTCCTAGAATATTACACCATATTTCAGACGCAAATGAACATTTGCGAAATACACAACGAGCACTACGAAGGCAGACTGAATTTGAAAGTCTTCCTCAACGCGTAGCGTAATTGGCGTAAATTTGTGTTCAATTCATATAAATGGACTTTCAATATGATTCGACTGCATTCAGAAAATTTCCGTTACCTTAGCATCAGTCAGTTGCATATCGTTCATGTTCAATGGGGTGAACAACTGTTTATTTGAAACGGTAAACTGCACTGAAACCGTTTTCCTATCCTTCACTATTAATTTATTTAAAAACCCACATGAAAAATTTGAGATTTAGGATTTACTGTGTATTTATTGCTAATAATATTCGTAACAAAAGCAAAGAGAGCAGTTCTTTCGTTTCGAATCTACGTAGTCGTATCGTTTACGATAGAAGGGAAAAAATGTAGCCTAAAATCAAACCATGCATGACCCCGTGTGCAATGTGCAATGAATCGGAAAGGTCAGTATTGTCCCTTCATTGCAGTACTGTATTTCTATTCTCAGAAATCGTTGTTTAAGATAAGAGCATGTTCGAGGAATATAGAGCAATATTAGATTAAGCAATTATAGGGCAATTAAATATGAAGGTAATTTTGAAAGTAAAATGTTATGATAATGTCAGTAAAAAGCTTTTTAAAAGATCTATAAATATTTCAAGGATCTGTGATTTTGATCTGTTAATGAAATGGACATCTTTCAGAAAATACAAATATTGCTGTTTCCGTAAATTTTGATTTTCTAAATGCATGTTGGCCGCCTGAAAATGCTTCGTATTTACTGAGAAAAGTTCACATTTGTACGCAGAAATGTCCCTCATATTTTCGAAAGAATTGACCAACAAGAAGTAGCCGATGATTTTGAATTTCATTTTTCTTACCGTTTTTGGAAACCATCCTCATCTTCGATTTTTTGAAAATATCTGGAAGTATTCCGCTGTATAAAGATGCACTAAATATTTAAATTAACGAGTATATAATGGCGGATGACAAGTTCTCAACAAACTATGACGAAATTCATCTTAAATGCCTAAATACGTATTTTTTATTTTACCGATCATTTCGAGAATTTCAAGATGTTCCGGAAACAAACATTGTGTCCAAACTTTTTGGGGAAATGTCTGCTGTTGAATTTTGTTGCTTAGGCCCATAGTATATCAGACATATCCCGAAAAATGTTGGAAGGAGAGAATAGCTACTGTTGCCGGATTGTTCACTTCTCAAACTGATTGTTAGCTTTTAAAACAAAGTTGTCTTCAAGGTTTCTAGTTGATGTCGTTTTTTACTACATTTTACATCGATTTGTTTCTGTTATTTGTGTTCAAAATATACTATTTAATGATTTTTGACTAATTTAAATTTTTGTTAACAATGATATGTGATAGGATGTGATTTGTGTGTGATGACTTACGAGTGATTTCTAAAATTCTAAACAAAAGACATGTGAGAGTTTCTTCAACTAGGTACTTTCCTCGCGTAAAAAAATCATAAAATAAAATCTTTGTCGACGTCGAATGACAAGTTTTATGAAAAGATGATCACCCAGAATTAAAGATGAAGATAACAAACCTCAGGGAGGCCTTATATTTTGAGGAGCATTTGACTGTCTTCCTTTTTACTGTCTGTTTATATATGTTCTCATCTTCGCACCGTATTTCATTTTAATGTTACCAATCGACAACTCCCACAGTCTATTTTCCACGTAGGTAGCGAATGATTTGTGTCCTGAGAAAAAAACTGTTCACAGCCAACAAATTCCTTTAGGGCAAATAGTGAAAAACCGGGCAAACGGATATTAAATTTGCTGTATGAGTGTGGGCGTTTATTACATAACTGCACTTACAGTTTACTCAGTCAGTTCAACTTAATATTTTCTGTATTCATACAAATCTGTCATTTCAACTACGCTAACATTCTTATGTATGAGTTATAGATACGTTTTTCTCTCGCTTTCGCAAAAGAGAGAAAGTTATGTAATACTCCATAACAAACGGCGCATTTTCGTCACAAAAATTCTTATTACAGGGGCCTGGTAACGAAAAAGTGAATTAATCCAGTTGCTAAATTTAGAAAAATATCCTCTAACACGTGGTATAGCCAGCATCCATGTTTTTTGGATCCTTGCCACCGAAAAAAATCGAATGACGGCGTCTGTCCGTCTATCGGGTCTGTCCGTCTCTGTTCGTCTGTCCGTCTCTGTTTGTCCGTCCGTGAACAACGCTAGCGCATAAACCGTTCAATCGATTTTCTTCAAAATTGATATTCCCGAATCGATTTCGCTGATGTCGCGGCCCCTTGAATTTAAAACCAATATTTTAAGTTTCGATGTAGTTTACATGAAGTCCTGGGGCGTTTTAAAAATGAAAAAAATGGCTCCATGGTTTTTTATTAAATTTTCTCGTTCGATAGCGTAAAGAACGTTTAAGAGAATGGTGCAGCTCTCATTTTCGCTAAAAAATATAATTTTTCGAAAATTGCAAAAATTCAATTTTTTTTCGAAGTTGTCCTACAAATACAATTATGAAGATAAAAATTTTTCCTTAATGAAATATGTTCCTTAAAGATATGTTTTGAAATAAGGTCATTTACAGTTTTTCGGAAATTGAGTACTTTTCGCGTAATTTTGTGTGAAAATACGAGCGGGAAAGTATCTACTGTTTTAGCACCACTAGTGACCTAGTCTGGCCGTACGACTACTTCCATGAAACTTCGCATCTTCAGCTCTGCTCTGCTCTGCTCTGCTCTGCTCTGCTCCGCTCTGCTCTGCTCTGCGGGCACCGAACTGTTGCCAGAGCAAAGCGGTTGCCGAGCGCGCCGCGTCGCATCTGAGCGGAGTAGTAAAGGGCGCCGTTGATCAGCATGTTTTGCTTCCGACGATCCGCGCTGTTCGGAGGGGATCGTCGTGCATAACTCCACAATGCTAGTGATGAGTAAATTTACTCACTGGCGTACATTTTTACAGGTGGCATCCTGTCGTGGTATGCCGAAATGCCACCTCCTAGCAGAAGTATTTACTCTTTGGACGTTTACTCACTACTTAGTATTAAGGAGTCCCGGTACAGCCCTGACAGTCTCTTAAAAGTCGCATTCCAATGACATTCCGATAACCGGACAACACCAATGGGGGAAGCAAGGACGAGTCGCTCATTAAATTGCCTTATATCACTGACAATTTATAATATTTAAGAACTAATGTTATATCAATTTAATACTGTTTGACAATAATTCCTGCCAGTTTCTGTTAGAATATTTTCAGTTTTTAAGTGGTGGCATGGACACAAACATTTTGAATATTTTCTGGCCATGCTGTCCTTTTCGCGAATAACAAATGCCACGTCCTTTTATTGAAGAACTAATTTAACGTTCACTCTGTACACCCGATTCCACACTGTTTTCTATATCATAGATACTAAAATTGGATCGCAAACGTGATAAGCAGAAAGAAGAAAACATTGGATATTCCACGAAGGGATTACGCTTGGTGATGGAATCGAATTGTTTTGTTATCATCTGATAAGTATTGAAAGACGAAACTATCACATCAGTTTGAAGAATTTCTAAAAATAAAAGCCCTAAACGATGAACCAGTAGCTGCTTGCCTAAACAAAGATAGAGAAAGAAACTACACTGTGATCCATCGTTGACCTTCCCCCAATGCTTTAGGACTGTTAATTAAGATTTTTAGCTCCACTGAGACAGGTTCTTCAATGATTAATTAGTATTTCTGGAGTCTTTCAACCCTATATTCACATCAAGGAGTCACTTTGACTCCCGTTATAATTAAAATGTTTGTTTCTAATAGTTGCGCAACAGTGAAGCGGTGATGAACCGGCAGTGCTTAAATTAGTTGTGCGTCTTTGTAGAGAACAGCCGCGATTTTTTATGTTCTCATTCTTTTTACAGCTTATGTTAGATCCTGGGAGTCATTTTTACTCCGTGTTAGTTAAAATGTAATATTTTTAAAGGCAGTGCAAAAGTGTTTAGGTATTTGGGAGGAGATGATATTTCAAAATTATTAGAAGATGATGACTTTTTTGATGTTGATGGTGCCGAAGAAGAAATTTTGTCAGACCCAGATGATAGCGCTTCAAATCCTGATTACGCTAGAGGAAATGAACTTGGTTTGCAGTGTGAGCTTTCGAACGTGTGGGAAGTAAATTTGGTTCTTTTTTTTCTATTACTCCGGCATACTGTACGTTTTCGTATTGTTCAATACATTTAAATTAGTATTTAATAGTGGTTCATAAAATATTGTTTTATTTCTTAAAAATTACAATTGGTAGTCACGTTGAATGTGAAGCATAGCTTGTGAATCTAGAGTGAAGTTGTTTCGGGATACTCCAGTAACTAGACGCCTAATTTACAATATTCTCCTTGTAGCATAGCAATTGTTAACTTTGTGAGTATATTTTATTAATCTCTAGAAATACGCGATACATTTCACCACTGGTATTCTGGGGTACAGCGGGCGGTTGGTGTGGATGGACCGTCCCCAGGGAAGGAAGAAATGCGAGGAGCAGTGTAGGCGATACCTGCAGGCGGGGAGAGCCGTGGGAGAAGACGGTTCACGTGCAGCTGGAGGCGGGGGCGGGAGTGGGGGTGGACGCGGGGGCGGGGACAGAGGTGAGGGTGGAGGCGGGTGCGAGTGCAACGGTGGAGGTGGTGGCGGAGGCGGTGGCGGAGGCTGTGACGGAGGCGGTGGTGGAGGCGGTGGCGGAGGCGGTGGTGGAGGCGGAGGCGGAGGCGGAGGCGGAGGCGGGGGGAAATGGCGGAGGCGGGGGCTGAGGCGGCCACTGCGCCAAGGGCTCTCGCGGGGGCAATCGACCGCGTCCGCGAAATTGAAGCGTAATTGGCAGCGCGGCGCGGGGCGGGGCAGAGAAAGAGGAGCAGGGAGCCACAGGGACTGCGCAGGTTGTAGCAAAGTGGATCGGGCAAAGACGGGGCAGAAGGAATGGTATGGACCACAAGAACAGGAGCAATGTTGTCAACCAGCATACAATGATATAGGATGAGGCTTCGGGGCAGTATTCGGATTGGGATGATTGAAATAGGGCGGTGCATCAGCCGGATGGTCGATTGCGAAGGAACTGATTAACCTGAACACACAAGCGTTGAGAAACAGGGGCTCAGAAAAGCAAAGCCCACACTAGTGCAATGCAGATCCACGCTAGTGAGTTCCAGGTGGGTCGGCGTCAGGCTGGACAGGGAGAGGCGGGATGACGAGGGGCGGGACGGCGTGGTGTGTAACGGTCTGATGAGGGACAGATGGGGCGAGATGGTGTGGGGCGAGAATGTGTGAGCCGGGACGTCGAGGGGTTGGACGGCGAGGGGCGGGACGGCGAGGGGCGGGATGGCGAGGGGCGGGAAAAGGTGCGTATGGACGGCGAGGGGTGGGACAGCGAGGGGTGTGACGGCAAGGGGCGGGACGGCGAGTTGCGGGACGAAAAGGGCGGGACGGCGAGTTGCGGGACGAAAAAGGGTGGGACGGCGAGGAGTGGGACGGCCAGGGGCGGGACGGCGTGGGGCGAGATAGTGTGAGTCGGGACGTCGAGGGGTTGGACGGTGAGGGGCGGGACGGCGAGGGGTGGGACGGCGAGGGGTGGGACGGCGAGGGGTGGGACGGCGAGGGGTGGGACGGCGAGGGGTGGGACGGCGAGGGGTGGGACGGAGCGAGTCGGGACAACCTGAGGAGCAGGGCGGGTGTGGCGGGAAGGAGGATTGACGGGGCAGAGGATGGGCGAAGGGAAAGAAGGAAGGTGGGAGGCGCTCCCCCTAACTAGAGCAAAAGCGAGCTTTGTACCGCTTTCAGGGGCTTCCCTCCGAAGCCTCTCTCTGCCGCCGCGCCTCCACTCAAATCAGGTCACCCAGGAGCTTCCCTCCACCACGGCGCACGTTCTCTCGTCCCCTACATGTACCTGCGCGAAATTTTGGCTCGTTAAATTAAGGTCAACCCGATGCCGCTCCAGAGGGACTTCCCGTGTATTTTTATCAGCACGTGCAGCACGTAACAAATAATTTTGACTAATTAATTTTAGACGTCCTACTTCATGTATATGTATATAAATGGTCTCTATTGAAAAGTTGCACTACTCCATCTGGAAGTAGCAAATGTGTGATATTTGAAATAGTAAATCGGGTATGGTATTTCTTTCTCTGTTGGTTAGCAAAACTCCTGTGACCAGAAAATGGGAACCGAACGATAGGAGGGTGTACGTTCACACATCTTGACCGTCTGATGGAAGATTCCTTGATGAGGAAACCATCACAAATTGACGTGTAAGCCAGATCCGACAAACGATTGAAGGGGGAAGATCACCGCCACCTACCGTAATAAAAACATGCATTTCAGTTAGAATATGAATGACAAAGCATTTGACGCGCCCGAAAATATAAAGTAATGACCGGGAAGGGTAGCTCAGTGAATCAACTGTCATTGCAATGCCTCTAATCTGGAGATCCTAGGTTCGTGTCCCGACGGCGGCAGAATTTTCGACACTAGCTTTTCAGCTAGTCATTCAGTCGCTGTCGGAAGAACTCTAGCAACCGACTGCTCTGATCGGTAGTTTTCTGTGACTTCTCCGATCAACACCCGGCGAATGCCGGAGCAGTACGCTAACAAACGGGCTAACAAGCGCGCGATCTTTCCTTCTCCTTCCTTGTCCTATCCTCACCCCTTACACACACACACACACACACTAACATGCACCACACTACCACACATGCCGGGAGACCGGTCGGAAACTTAGAACATGTCGCGGTTGGGGCGGTGCCCCGCTGGTGGGAGATACCTGGTTTGGAAAACTCCGCTAGTTGATGGTAGGTCGGTGCCGGATCTCGTCATCCAGTGAGGGAAGATCACCGCCAACCCCCGATGAAAAAAATGTAGTAAACTTACGGGACTAATGCCCTCGGTAGTTGACGCGCCCGGAATCGCTAAAATCAATCTGTCAACGAAGTAATAAATGAATCCTTGAGAGGGCGGCGTCCCAGTGAAGATTTGAGGAGCTCCTCCACCCTCCCGCACTCCACTGTCTTCTCCGCTTCGTCTCATCCGCTTCATCTCCTCCCCGTCTCCGAATATTCACCTCCCGAGTCATCCCTCAATTGCCCTTCTTCCTGCTCTGTTTTGATATCCTAGTTCAGGACTGCAGCTTGGGAGGTTTTTCGAAATAGTTTCTGATACATGTAAAGAAATATCGTATATCAATGATTTCTACATCGAGGGATGTCTAGTAGAAGAAATTAGATATTCAAAATCCTTAGGTGAAGACAGATTTTCTGATGGTACTGAGCTTGTGCGAAACAATTGGAAAGTCATCGAAAAACAGGAACGCTGATAGTCGGAGAGTATGCTGTTTCCATCTGCTAACTAGGAATTGATTCAAAAGCAAACTATAAACATCCGGGCATGATCTTTTAAAAGTATCGTTAAAATTTTCACGTGAAATTTGAATGCATTCGATGCTCAGGTGCTGACAGTATTCCTTTGCGGCTTAGGTTTCTCTGGAGTTAACGAGATCGCACCAGTCGTTCCTCGCGGCGACCCTAGCACGGCGCACCACCAGCCGCTTCTCTTCCCGTCGCCTGGGTGCCATCGATCTGACCCAGAGACAGTCGCGACTCGTCGCAGCCTCCGCCCTCTCTCCGCCCGCCCCCTCCCGGCCCCCTCCCCCGCCCCCTCCCCCGCCCCCTGCCCCGCCCCCTCCCCCGCCCTCGGGCCTCCCCCTCCCTCCGCCCGCTCCCTCCCCCGCACCCTCCCCCGCCCTCGGGCCTCCGCCCACCCCACCCGCCCTCGTTCTGTTCCTTCACTCCCCTTTCTTTCGTACTGTACTTTTTTCAAATATCTTTCGAGTCCTGTTGAGAGACATCGCGGCACAGAAGTCCACACTCAGATTGTTCCTTCAAGAAATTGAGAGTCCAGCTTAGCGATAGATTTTCTTCATGTATTTTACCATAATTCATTATATGGATGTGTACGTTTTGCTGTAAGGTAGTTGTCTATCTGAAAACAAATTCTAGAATTTTGGGTCTGTTTTGTTTTTCCTTGTACATTTGATTTCTTTATGCTTTTAGAGATCAAACAATTTTAAAAAAATCCTATTTGTTCATAAATGACAGATACGTAGGTTTTTACTTCAAACATCATAGCTCTTCAAACACCATAGCTTTTACAACAAATTGATATATTTTGATAATTGTTCTCAAATTAATCACAATGACGACAATGATGACGACAACGAGAGGGAACGAACATCTTCTAGGAGAAGAGTTGACCACTGAGAATGGATGCGCGACTCATGTCAATCGGAAGTGATCAGCGTTTGAATCGCTCTTGATAACCTAATCCAACTACTGTGACAAACGACGTCAAAACAAGCTTTGCGGGCTGAAGAGGAAGCATATTAAAAAGATGTAAAGGAGATGAAAAGAGAACTACAAACAAGGAAAGGATCCTGAAGAACGAAAATGAGAAGACATATAGGAATAGGCGAGAAAAAAATTGGAATTTTTTGGGCGAAACGCGTTATGACGGAACAAAACTCGCCACTCTTGCAAGAGTACCTTATTGTTCTCGTTCTGGGACAGATGCTTATAACTATACGCATCTACTGTGCAGGATTCAGACTGGGAGCGATGGCTCAGTGCAACAACTGAAGTTATTGCAGTGCCTCTCACCGGGATGTCCTAGGTTTGCATCCTTGCATTGACACTAGCTTTTCAGGTAGGTCGAATTCGGTCGCTGTCGGGAGGAGTATTCTAGCGGCCGGCTGCACTGATCAGTAGTTTTGCGTGGTTTCTCTGATCAACACCAGGCGAATGCCGGAGCGGTACCCTAACACATGGGTCACGGACCGCGCGGGATCTTTCCTTCCTCTTCCTTGTCCTATCCTCACCCCTTACACACACACACACACACACACTAACATGCACTACACTATCACACATGTCGGGAGATCGGTCGGAGACTTAGAACTTGTTCCGGTTGGAGCGGTGCCCCGCTGGTGGGAGACACCCGGTTGGGTAAACCTCCGCTAGTCGTCGGTAGGTCGGGGCCGGACCTCGCCATCCAGTGAGGGAAGATCACCGCCACCTCCCGATGAAAACATGTACTGCACTTACGGGACTAATGACCTCGTTAGTTGACGCGCCTGGAATCACTAATCAATCAAGCAAGGAAGCAGGATTCAGAAGGAGTTGTATCCTCCAAACACCAGTTCATCTCGAGAACCGAATCCAACAGCGCTTCCCAATTGCAAAACCACCACGACGCTGGATCGAGGTCGCCGACTGCGAGTGACTCACTGCTTGCGCCCAGGCCTTCGCGGAAGATTTCCTGCGGGGCCCATTTAGCGCTATCTAGTGGAGGCCTTGCGTCTCCCATCCCCTCGCGGCTGGCGCAACCGGATAAAATTAGCATATGGAAATCGGCAAGCGCACCAGGGTCGCGAGCCACAATGAATGGGGCAAGGCAGGGCGCCAAAGGTGATGCACGCTGACATCGAAGGTCGTTCGCGGACGGTCCAGGTGCGCGGTGAGACTATGATGCTGATAGGTACCGTTGGATTCGTGTGTGCCACTCGGCAGGTCTAGTGAGATGCCGCTGTTGTTTACGTGTGTGTTAACGGGAGTTGCTCATAAAAGGGACGCAAACTTGGAGAGGGTGAGGATGGAAAGTGAATTGTGGCCCAGAAATCGGATAAAGAAGTAAATTTCAACGAGGAATGGGTAGATTCAGTCGTATTATGTATTATATAGGTGCAATGATCAGAAGAATGATTTATGCTCGTTAACAAAGGAATGAAAATTCCATTATTTCTTCCAACGGAATGTGAATTCTTTTAGTTTATTAAGGTTTAGTTTGTGGGGATCATCGAGTTGTTTTAAACTTGGACAAAATGCGTGGATGTTAGTGACTAGAAATACTTCATGGAATATTAAGTGTAAAATATTTGATAAAGGTAGTCGGATAAGACGAGGTCAATGGACACCGAAAATATTTTATTTATTTCAAGCAATTTGCTTTGGTATTTACCATTTATAAACATTTTTTAAATTTCATTTTTGTAGGAATTTTCAGTTTTAGGACTTCCCGTCCTTAGAAAAACTGAATACGTAAAGTTTCCACAGATTGACTATTATGGTGTGACATACCGATATGTCACATGAAAATAAACTAACATTTATTCGTAGACTATATGGTGGAAAATGCATTATGAGGTGGCTGGATGCCGAAAGTAGAAAATTTGGGATTGGGCGAAGAAGTTTAGACGATCGAAAGGTCAGCTACACCAAAATATAACGAACGCATGGATTGGCTGGGTGAGAGAAGGACGGTCAAATGTTATGAAAAAAGAGGAAGGTAGTTTAATACGAAGTCTTCGAGGGGTGAATCATGCAGGAAGATTCATTCTGACCGGCATCGCGTGTCTGAACTAATCTTAGGTTCGTGAGAGGGAGCGAGTGTAGTGCAGATAGTCAGAGTCGGGTTTTCAGATAGTGAAATTATAAGGACAGTAAATGATATTGCAGATATTGCATGTGGAAGTAATATTGATGCATAAATTGGGACTTTGTCGGGAGTGGTAATCGAGTTATAGATTTGGGGACTATGTCATAGGACGTAATCGGGACTGATAATTTTGATAGTTTGAGAGCAGCTTGGATAGGGGCAGAAGAGGATTTCTTGAGACTTTGGACTACGGCAAGCTCGCAAGATATTTCGACTGAGAAGTCTACGAGGGACATCAACGAAGAATAGATAAGTTAACCGCGGAATAAAACTGTAAATGCAAAGATATCTTGATCCAAGGCACAACATAAAATTATTTTGTTAAATTCACTAAATTGTTTGCTAAATAGGTAACAATAAACTTTGTTAAATTTTGTTCTTCAGAAAAGAAAGTGATCTTTCATTTAGTCAATCCAAACAGTAATGAACTAGGAATAGAATCATTCTATTTCAGATTCCCAGCAGCGCTGTATAGTCTGCGGATCCTATAATCCATTATAAAGGGAATAAGGATTATAATATATCGTGACCCATTGACCCAGCAAGCCGGACGCTAAGATCTTTGCCAGAAATTAATGTAGAGAAATTTTGTATATCTCAATGGATTCAATATATCATGGATTCTGTCAGTTCCCTATGCATTAGTCCAAACCACATCCGGAACAGAAGAATTTTTACAGTTCGATTCATAACCAGTACAGATCCTCTATTATACGATTCCCGCTTTGGTCTGTACCCTTTATACTACTCGTACATTGTGTCCAGAATTGACAAAATTCCCCGAGCCCCGACGGCGAGGTTTTTTTTTATATAGTCTTTCCCATATTATTGTCTTTTGAAATTGTTACCTTTCTGAAATTCTTTTCGCGGTTACCGACAACAATGGTTGCCTTAATGAGTCATATAATGTGGATGCACATCCGGGTTAATACGCAGGAAAACACTCATGTAAGATATAGGAAAATAGAGAGGGAAACAAACACGAAATGATACTTTTTTAACGTTATATCTCAGATTTAGATCGTTATATTTCAATTTTAGCTTCTGGTTACTCATTCTGCTTACAGGGGCAGTCTAAAACGAGCAGAGTGTTAAAACCTTTGTGAAATTAAATTATTATTTCGTTCTCTGCATTTTAATACCATGGATGTATTTCTTTCTGTTTGAAAATAACCGCTTAGCAACATTGGAATGATTGATTCATGCACAGTGTCAGACCTACAATGGTTTTTCGCGCAGTCCAGTGCGGCTTTCAAAGTTGGTTTGGAATATAAGGCTACGATCGTTTTTAAAACAGTGATTTAGAAAGTGCAGACTATTTACACGGGTCCAACTAGTATGAATTAATGGTAATAAATATATCAGTATAGGAATATTGTATCAGATGAATTTTTCGTAAGGATTTTTAATGAACCTGTCACGAATGAACATATATCAAAACGCTTTGACAGTTTCAACCCGCTTACTATTTCGACCAATTGCTACACATAATATTTAATGAAGTGTAACAGAAGAGGTCCAAAACGTATGAGCGACGTTCTTTTGTAGAAAGACTTCACTGAACGAACTCTCACAGGCAAACAATTAACAGGATCTTTTTCTTGATTCGCACATAGCACTCTAAATATTGTAAAGCACTTTTCCAAGTTCGTTTATTGTTAAAAAGTGATGTATTGACACAAGTCGCATCGCAGTTGGTTTATTGATAAAAGAAGTGATGTGAGTTAGGCCTTCTCACGAATAATTCGACATTCAATACCATCCAAACCATTTAATATCTAAAAGGTAGGTACCGGAGAAGTGGCTCAGGGAATCATCTGATATCTCTGCAGTGCCTCTGACCGGAAGGTCCCAGTTTCGAGACCCGACAATGACAGGATTTTGGACACCAGCTAGATAGCTAGTAACTATCTGGAGGAGAATTCGAACGACCAGCTGCTCTAATCGGTAGTTTTCCGTGGTTTCCCCTATTAATACCAAGCGAATGCCGGAGCTGTACTCTAGAAACGAGCCATTTGACCGCGCGGTATCTTTCCTTCCCCTTCCTTGTCTCACCCTCCTCCTTACTTATATTCTCTTACACTTAAATACATTACACTACCACATATCCTGGGAGACAGGTCTGGAGCTTAGAGCTTGCCCCGGCTGTGGAGGTGCCCACCTAGTGGGAGATACGTGATTAGGGGAAAACCCCGCTACCTGACAGTAGGTCGGCGCCGAATGTCACCATCCAGCGTGGAAAGATCACCACCACTAACGCGCAAAAAACATACTATATTTACGGGACTAATCACCTTAGCGTTGGCGCGCCCGGAATCGATAAGCAATCTAAATCGTAGGCATTTCAGCAGACATGTTTTTGCAGATTATCTACTGCATATTATATTACATAATAGTTTTTTACATTTATTCCATTTCATTCTACTCCATTTCATTAATTATTGTGATTATTACTCCGTAATGGATAATATTTTAAATGCATCATTCACCAAACAATTAATTGACCCTTTTACTGAGTTTTCTCGTACATCAGATGTGCATTTTCAAATATCATGTACAAAACTTCAAACGAGATAAACTAATTCTTCTTAGACATTCGATCAGTTCTAAGGAACGGCGTAACAGAAGTACCTCTGCTTGGGAAAACATCTGGCGAAAGCGCTCGAAAAGGACGTATCCTCCCCCGTCGCAGGCCGTCACTCCCTCCTCGTATGTTCTCCGGCCGCCGATAGGGGCGCGCGTGCGCCGCGGGGGCGGAGATGGTGTCGGCGCCGCCCACGCACCGAATCCCCCCTCCCATCCCCCTGCGCAGCCTCCGCCTCTTGTGCCTCCGCGGCGGCAGCTCGGAGTTAGCGCCAGATGCTCCGGCAATCAGGGGCGTCCAGGGCACAGCGCCAGGCGGAAGCCGCGTCGGGCCTGCGGGTCGTTGCCCTCCGCCCGCGAACAAGTCTCCATTGTTTGCGGAGCGCCGTCGCGCGGCGGTGGCGACGGCGGCGGTGGCGCACTGTGGGCCGAATGGTGGAAAAAGGCGGACAAAACAATGTTGCTTCTCTCGATGGAATAAGTAGGCTTAAGTTTTTTTAACTTTCCCCTCGCCAGTAGCCCTGGCGGGGTGGTCGTTTATTTTTCATGAGGGGGTTACAAGCGCTGCAACTTGTTGGCTTTTGCGGCAGATAAGGGGGCTGTGCTTAATTACTAACGTAATTCAAACTTAACTATGGATGAAGCCGTCGCTTTGGCCGGCAACCTAAGGTAGCATACACGCTTATCTAATCTTGAAATGTTTCTTAGTAAAATATCACTGCAGTTCTTCGGTCGATCACGGTATCAGTTGATGTCACTGCACTGCCTCTGACTAGGATGTCTTTTGGTTCGAGTCCCAACGGTGGCAGAATTTTGACACTAAGCTAGGTCGAATTCAGTCACTGTCTGGAGGAGAATTCTAGCGGCCGGCTGCTCTGATCGGTAGTTCTCCGTGGTTTCTCCGATCAAAACCAGGTGAGTGTCGGAGCAGCACCCCACCAAACGAGCCATAGGCCGTGCGCGACCTTTCCTTCTTCTTCCTTGTCCTCTCATCTATTATTTACACATACACACGTTCCAATCCGATGGTAACGAATTTTCGACGTCATAGCCGATCACTTTTTGGACGAAAATCCGCTGATCTGTTCTGGTTTTGTTTCCTCGTATCACTTCTGGCCGCATCTCGAAGTAGCTTGTCTTAATCAACACCCTTTTAGATGCGGATAGCCTTACTTCTTGATTCGTTAAAAAACTAGTTATCAATATTAAAAGTTAACCTAAAGTTACATAGTGAATAAGATTTGAAAATAACACCTCCATCGACATATTCCAGCCTTTTGTAGTAATACTAAGTTCTTAACATAATATGTTTCGCGAAGGAATGTAGTCGTGATGATTTCAAGCACGATTCACTCTCAAAAAATTTATAACAAATTTTCATCTTTTTTCCAGAGAAGTGAAGTAGCTAACTGATGTGGAGTAATGATAGGACACAATTACATAACATTAACAATTACAGAGAACTGTAGGTTCCAATTACAAATGTATGAATTTCCGGCTGAATAGATATTTTCCGTTTTTTTCAGGCCTTCTATATTGTAATGGGGAAAAATGGAAAAGATAAAATGAAACGTGTTGCACAACACACTTTTAATTTCATATTTATTTCAAACATCATGAGTCTTTTTTAAAATAATAATAATAATAATAATAATAATAATAATAATAATAATAATAATAATAATAATAATAATAATAATAATAATAATAAGTGGATAGTGTACATGTCATAGTATCGGCAAATGGTGTAGTTACGAAGGAGTGGCAGAAGGCTGGAAAAAGTCTAAGGTTACAAGAAAAACATTTCAGAACTATGCCGAAGGCCGCATTATTGCGTACGACAAGCATCGCCAGTTTTGGGGTCTTGAATGAGGTGGGTGAAGGGGCAAGGAAGTAAAAACATCACCAAAATCATCATTAATGAAGGACTACATGAAAGATGTTAAAACCCTGTATGAGGAAGCTTTTCAATGTAGCAACTCCACATTTTTGTACAGACACGTTGTGTCTTGAGCAGGAATGCTCCGACATTTCTTGAGAAGAGAAGTAATAAAGAATAATAATAATAATAATAATAATAATAATAATAATAATATAATAATAATAATAATAATGATGATAATATGTATTTATTTTGTTTTTGGAGATCGGTAGTCCAACTTCACGGTCATCACCGTGTCCCCATCACTGGAGCCTAGTTAAATTCCAATTTTGGGGTTTAGGCGGCATGAAGGGCGAGGGCCTTTGACATTCAACAACAGTAACTGAATCGTCCGCTTGAGCTTTTCTTTGTCAGCTACAAAACTGGGACGATTAAGGAAGTTACAACTCTATTTTGCCTCGACAATAAAGATGAACCCGCGGATCCATAGCACGGAAGCTAGTACGCTGCCCAGCGCGTCATCCCGTTTTATAATAATATTTACTGGCCTGAGCAAGTGGTGTCTTGAGCGGAATGCTCCGACTTTCTTGACAAGTAAGAGGAGTAATAAAGAAATAATATAATAATAAGAATAGTAATAATGAAGTAATAATAGTAATAATATTAATAAAAGTAATAATATTAATAATAGTAATAATAATAGTAATAATGATAATAATAATAATAATAATAATAATAATAATAATAATAATAATAATAATAATAATAATAATAATAATAATAATAATAATAATAATAATAATAATAATAATAATAATAATAATAATAATAATAATATTAGAATGGTTGAATATCTTCCTGTTGATCCCGTTTTTATATTGTAGAAAGATGGTTCTTTTTCAAATTTATTGGACCAAATAGGATCAATACGATCTCGTAGATTGATCCTATTTGAATGTATTTACAATAATAATAGTAATAATAGTAATAATAGTAATAATAGTAATAATAGTAATAATAGAAATAATTAGGACCAGTTTTTGCGTCGTCCGAACTACCGTTCTGGCGTTGCTTGTGCGGCGGGGTGGGGGCGAAGCAGCACGCCACCGCTTCGACCCGTGGCAGTAAACTCGGCTAAAATATGAATCCGGGCCGCCGATGCGAGAGACCAGGCCGCTCGGAGCGGGACTGCCCCGCTGCCACCCCCGCCTGCCCATCTCCCCCACCCCCACCCCTGCCGCCGCCCGCCTTTCCGGAGAGGTAAACGGCCTTGCACGCGGAATTGTGGAGAAGAAACGGAAACATTTCATTTACACTGCATGTCTCAAAAGATAGAAGTCACGTTATGAAAATTCCTTATATATACGCAATTCGTACTTATTCAGATTTAATTTCAGGAAATTTGGACCGGAAAATTTCGGAAATGTTCACTCTAAATTGTTCAATTCAATAACCAGACCGTGCAGGAATCGAATAGGTGTCTTCGGATTTATATCCCTGTTTTCGGTTCTGCGTATATTTCGGATTTGCTCTGACCACCAAGCGCCCGAGACGACCAATGCTTTGAACAGTTTTTACATCTGATGTATTGTTTGATTTACAGCCAGGCTCGTGACAATCGGATAATATTGACTTTTCTCTATTTAACAATGGATTGATCTTTCCTTTCCAGTTTTTTCAGAAATATACTTCAACATGTGGGATTTTTTCTTACAGTTCTTCATTCTTCTCGGTTCTACTTCATAATTATTAATTAATAATTAGCTTTCATCGCTCGTTCGTCAATTCGTTTCTTTAAGTAGTTTCGTTCAATCGTTTAGTAATTCATTCTTTGTTAGTTTACTTATTTATATCGTGTGTTTGTTCATTTATTGACACTTTCATTATTTGTTAGTTCGTTCATTAATTCTTCAGTGTTTTGACATATTTATTAGTTAATTAATTTGTTCAATTTTTCATTTATTGATAGATTCCTTCATTCATCTGTGTGGTTTGATAATATATTGAATTCCACATCACGATTCTGTGCTAGAATGCAACGCAGATGAGTCGGCGGAAGAAGAAAACCTACTTTCTATGAGATTTCGTGATTAAGTTTTAAAAGGAATATTGACTCATCCTTTTTATCTTCCACTGGATTGTTTTTAGTCAAGTCTATCTCTTGTGGTCATTCTTTATGTCGGGTTGGTATGCAATATTCTTTTAAATTTTATTTGCTTCCTACACCCATATGGAGATATAGACTTATGGTCAGGGTAGGTCGTCGAGATGTTGGGATACTGGGATGTCGAGATGTCACGAATCGGGATGTGGGGATATTGAGCAGTCGGGGTGCCGGAATCTCGTGAAACATCTGATTCGCCAGGCTGTTTCACACGTTTAATATCTCGTCTAGATTCTCATTCAGAAATTACACGGAAATATGATTTACGCAAACTGAATATGTCATATAGTGTATCTACAAAGGCCAAAGTCGTGTTCACTCATTATAAAGTGTTTTCTGCCGGCAAACAAATTAATTACGCCGTTTCAATAAATCTCGTAGTGCGAAAGTATTTGAATAAAATAATTTAACTCGCATAAGAATTGCAGAAGTTTCAGACAGAAAATGTACGCTTCCTCTAGTTCAAGTTAGTCTGACACCGTACGATGGAAAACTGTTTGAGAAGGCGGCTATAATAATGTTGTTTTTGATTGCAAAATAAGCCATTATTCGAAAATATTTTATTGTCTTTCTGATTGTCATTCTCATAAGGAGTGCCGAATGCGTTCTCATAATCAGTGTGTCACTGTTGACAATACAGTCAATTATAAGCACGGTGTGTTTCTTGCCATGTGTTTATCAAACACTTTTCCTTCAGACATTTTGCACAAGCACTCACGTGCGCGCGATTATCACTCCACACCTACACATACCCACATATACCACTCACACATATTTATAACAAACACCACACGACAGATACCTCACCACACGACAGACACCGCACCACAGGACAGACACCGCACTTACACGACAGGCACCGCACTTACACGACAGACACCGCACTTACGCGACAGACACCGCACTTACGCGACAGACACCGCACTTACGCGACAGACACCGCACTTACGCGACAGACACCGCACTTACGCGACAGACACCGCACTTACGCGACAGACACCGCACTTACGCGACAGACACCGCACTCGCGCGACAGACACCGCACTCGCGCGACAGACACCGCACTCGCGCGACAGACACCGCACTCGCGCGACAGACACCGCACTCGCGCGACAGGCAGCGCACTCGCGCGACAGGCAGCGCACTCGCGCGACAGGCAGCGCACTTGCGCGACAGGCAGCGCACTTGCGCGACAGGCAGCGCACTTGCGCGACAGGCAGCGCACTTGCGCGACAGGCAGCGCACTTGCGCGACAGGCAGCGCACTTGCGCGACAGGCAGCGCACTTGCGCGACAGGCAATGCACAACACTACGTCACACGGTATACACCGCACGCCACACACTGCACCAAGTTAGACAGCATTCATAATTGTTACTCCAAAAATTGCACATAAATGATTTAAAGATAACATTTTCGTATACCAACATTCTCGTAGATGTCTCGGTTTTTCAATTATCAAAGAGTTTTTTGCCTTGTTTGAGTAGCCGAGTTACTAATCTTTATTATAATGCAATAGTTACGAAATGTTGAGTAGTTTTTAAGAACTGGCTATAACATTTCTTCATACATATTGCGGAGAATAGTTCACGCGATCATTTGTCACTGTGATTGCATAATTATAATTTTCTGAAATTTCTGAATATCCTCTCTCTTAAGGATGAACAATTTATACGAAAGAAAGGTAGCTAATTTGTATTTTTAATTTTTTTCTTTTATATCAGAAACCAAATAATTATATTCATCATTTTTAAAATCAATGAGATCTTAATTATATTGTTCAGGTGCCAGTTTATATTCGGCTTTTTGACCCTCCCAATTCACCCTTTGATCATTATCGACCCCCATTCAAAATTTCATTGATCCTCAGCGGTTCTTATACGGACATCGTTGGGAACCCCTGGTCTAGGTGAATCCATTTTCTTGTTATTTAATGTAACTTAATAACAGATTTCACATAGATCTTTTATAATAGTACTTTCTTCTCGATGACTACTTCTTGATTGCTTTTCTATTCTTCGGAGATGGATTTCTTATGCAAGCATGGACTCTCATAATTACGTAAAAACACAGGTGATAACTCTAAGACACTAAGGGTGAGTAAAAACTTTTATTTTTTTATAGTTTTGCTTTCTCCTAGGCGAATGTTTAAATTACACATTCATAAAACTCACAATACGTGTATATCGTTTTTTGCTCTTTTTTGAGATTCTTAATTTCCCTTTATTTCACCCTGAGTTTTTCAGTATTTAATTAAATGAATTATCTAGTTTTAAGAAATTATTGCATATATTAATTTCTACACAGAAAAATTGATTCCGATTTCCTCTTGCGAATGATGACAGTCGACTTTGTAGAACATTTCCTCTATATGAGAGTCGTTATGGAATGTGGAATATTAAAATAATATTAGAAAAAAATTAAATTAAAAAACATAACCTGACGGTTTTATTTAAACATGTTCACGGATAATTAGAGAAAAATATCCTTGGTAATTGTAATATAATTGCAGTACCTATATACAAAACTTTCATTTCAGTTTATTTTATTTCAACCACTATTTGTAATTTTCCTCTCATTTATTATCACTTTGTGCAATAATGAAGGTTTATGTGCTTGGGATTTCAACCTTTATTTGATGAAGGCATACATTTAAAAAAATAATTGAATTTCAATTTCAGTATTTGATTGTTGCTTTCTCCTAATGAATTCAAATGAGAAATGTTTAATGCATTTTTTCGCCCTTCCATTGATAATATTTATGTTTAATGCATTTTTTTCCTTCCTACTCCACGTTTACAGAGATTTTCAAATGATTATGTACCTGCGAGAAGCCTTTGGTTGAAGAGAGTCATTCTTTAAATGAGTTGTTTGTTTAAAAGTCAAGAGAGTGCAGTGTTTTTCAACTATTGTGATCATCAGCTAAGCAGTGCTTTGCAGTAAAAGACGTAAAGAAGTTCAAGCATCTGTTTTCTCTATAAATGATTATGAAAGAAATTTATTTACTTATTTTAAATTCGTTCCTTCTGTCTAAAATACAGTATTTTCAAATTTTCTTGTCGCTCACTATTCTTAACATTAGAAGTCATGAACAAATATAGCATTTATGCGCATTTCCGATTTATTTTGTTTGTGTTTTAAAGTTTTGTAACAACCATTGTTGTTCACAGAAGTGAAATTACCTTCACCCCTTTAGACAGTTTTTTTCTATAAATGGTATTATATTTTTCCATTTTAGCATTTAATCATCTCGAATAGAGCCACGGAGTTCCATTGTTTTATTACGCTGCACAATGATGAATGCAATTATTTGAGTTTGGAGCAATTATTTATCGAATCAACTTGATGCAATAAAAGTGATCGTAACTTTAGCAATCTATTGTTCTAGGAATTTACGTGGGAATTAAATTGTTCTCAAATATACTGGTTTCCACATTGCCCCATTTTACTTTATTATATTTTAGTCATGGAACAACAGATTTAAATGTTATTTATACTCTCGTTAAAATAATGCCCAAGCAGAGCGGTAATAAATTTGGCGTTAGTGAGGCACTATGCTCCATTCCTTCCCATAATACCTGCTGGCTATTGTGCCATCAGTCTGATTTATATGCCCTAATTCGTTTACGACAAGAGCACGTCATAATATTGCCGTATAATTCGAAAACGATTGTGCAGTGCTGCGCGATTCGTTTTATGTGACATCGCATTAATGTTACTTCACGTCAGGTTCCAGAAAAGAAGAATGCGTTGCGACATAAAAAGCGGCCCGGGGCGGGGCGGGGCGGGGCGGGGCGGGGCGGGGCGGGGCGGGGCGGGGCGGGGCGCGGGGCGGGGCGGAGCGAGGCGGGAGCGGGGCGGGCAGGGCAGGGGCGGGGCAGCAGGCGGGGCGGGCGGGCGGGGGGCGGGGCGGGGCGGGGCGGGGCGGGGCGGGGCGGGGCGGGGCGGGGCGGAAAGTTTCGGGGCAGGGAGGATCGGGGTGGAGAGGGGCGTGGTGGAGAGGGACGGGGCAGGGAGGGGCCGGGGGCGGCCACAGTTCGGCCGTGAGCTAGCTTTCATGTGGAGAAATATGGCATCAAAATTTCTTCCCAAGTGCACGCAGTGGCACGGCGCGCCGCGGCTACGGTGGTGGCGGGGGCGGCGGCGGCGGATGGTATTGAATTTTCATTAGACGCTCCGTGGAACGTTCTGGACGGGCGCGTTACAAGAGCCGCCTGCACGCATTGCCCGCTAGCGATTAGGAGAGAGAGAGAGATTGGTGGACGGTCCCTTCCGGTGCGTTGCCGTGCATTTCGTGTGTTGAAGGCATTGGGAGGCAGGTTTCGACTCCGCCCCCAGTCATTCATGTTTTGTCATATTACACAATTCATAATTAATTATGCAATTCATTCTCTCCATGGTTTGTGTTGCTATTACTGGTAACGATGATATAAGAAATGAGTATGTATACGGAGAAGATATGAGAATGAGAGTGAGGGGAAAGGAGAATCTCAAAGGAACCTGCCGCTGTTCTGCAAATTCCACTTGGAACGGACAAAAGTCAAATTTCGTATCCTGTGGCGAATTGCGGATCCTGTCGTGCAGTCTGACCGCAATACCAAAGGGTGTCTGCCATCGAGTTTTGACACCTTTTTTAAAATGGATCAGAAGAGCGACCATTCATTAGATTAGCCGTTCTGAAACTGTGGTTTTGCAACTCCGTGGAGCTGTCGCCAGAGATCAGGGAATGTTCTTACTAAAAAAATTTACTAAAAAAATTTACGAAGATTTCATTTCCCAAGCCTTCTCCTTTAATACAGGCATTATTTACTATTGTAATTCAGAAGTCAAATGCGCAAGAGAGTTCAGTAATCCACGACTTATTCACGTGTTCTCTTTTGACCTGTTCCAACATCCATTTAAATCTATTATATGTTCTTCTGGTGTCATCAGTTTGCTCATTGCTTTGATTTCATCATATATAGTTTTAGAAGTAACAAAAGAATACAAAGTACTCAACGCTAGTTCATTACACAAAATCTCCAAATCTGTGTTATGTGTTATTATGTTTAAGACTGGGAAGAGTGTGATGAAATATTGATATTAGAAAAATGAATCCTATGTATCTATAACTTCAGAATCAGTGTATTACGGACCAGCGTTAATTATTTCTTAATTTAAACTTTTATTTTCTTAATATTAGGAAAATAAATGTGTTAATTCAGAACTTTATTTTGATTTCCGTCTATTGTTTCATTAATTTATTCTTACTTTCTTATTTGTTTATTTTTTCATTTTTACACACTACATTTTTACACTTTAAAGAATATTAACAGAAAATTATAATATCGTGTTCATCTCAAACACACTTATGCTCTTTTTAACGCATGAGATGGCGTTAGAACATAGCGTGATGATACAAGTAATTATTTAACTTTACGTTCCACTATTCCCTTTGCATGACTATCTTCTGGGTGGTTTGTTCTCCTCTCTGAGTGTCACGTGAACTCCCTTGCAGGAAAACCAGGCGAATGACATTATTTTTCAATATCTCTTGTTCTGTAGACTTAAACGTAAATTAATTGGCCTACTAATGAAGACCATACTCGGAGTATCGTCTTTAAAGCAATTAAATAAAAAAATAATTTCTGCGAACGTTCTCAAAATAATTAATCTATTTGGTTTCACAAATCCTATTGACATTGTTTTATAAAATGAGAACGCAAAAACCTCCAAATAAATCCGCATTGAGCATTGCATTTCGCCATTGATGAATGGAATGGCAATGCAATTGAATTCTTTTCCATAGCAGAGAGCAGGAAATGCTTTGAGCGCTCGGACATAGCAGTCGTTGTCACGGGCGCATTTGCATTGCTAACACGCGCTACTCGATGCACCGCTCGCGGAACGTTGCATCGGACGCGGCCGTTGTTCTCGCCTGCGGTTCGCGATTCGTTTCGGTTCACAGCGGAACGAATCCTCTGTGCTGCAAACTCTATTGAAAACGAAACGTGACTTAAACGCTTCGTTGCTCAAGAAATCATTCTAGAGTCGTCTGAAGTTCCTCGTCATTTGAAGACATAATTGGCTTCGCATCCACGAAAGACTATATTTGTTAACGTACACGCTTTTTCCGCTACGAGAGAGTCGAGCATTGTATTGGATGTGTACAAAAGTTATCAACTTTTAAATACCTCGGCGCTGTTTGAGATACTGCTTGTTGCGTTAATGTTTCTAATAGTATCTCTGTCGAGATTTGTAAAGGTCTATTCACCTACGATTGCGAGTATTGATTGTTTCATGGTTTAACTTCCTCTCAGAAGCTGTTTAGTATTGATTGAAACATCCGCAAGAAAACTATTTATAAACTCTATAAATGCCAGAGCCAGTTAGGTAGAGCACATTCCCATAATTCTTACCTTCTCTTTTTGGATTCAAATTGCTTATTGAATATTGAAAATGGAATTGTGATGGACGCAAAAAACTATTTCGACGATACTGTAAAGTATCTTCATAATTAACAAAATTAGTGGATCTACAGCAGCACATACTTTATCGCGTACAATAACGTTACAATACTGCAATTTGGTCTCAGCAATTACTTCAGCCACTCCTTGAAAAAAAAAATTGACGAAACGCATGATTCGAGACGAAGCTGTAACGAAGAGATTTGTGAATCAGAAATTGTAAAAAAAATCGAATTGGATATAAAAAAGCCGGCCCGCAAATTGAACGTGAAACGTGTAGCAATAAATGTTAACAATGCTTGTGTGTAGAGGGAAACGATGTGTCTGCCCTTCACTATGAAACGTTGCAATGTTTAATGGGCATAGAAATAAAGTAGCATTGTTCTTTTGTTAATTTGATCTTCACTTATTCTATTACTAAATAGCATTTCATGTCAGTATGTTTTCCTGGCTATTCTCATTTTGTAAACTAATGGACTACGTTACACTCCTCGTCCTTGCCACGCCATGAGGAAACGCTGTCCACACTGCTGCAACGCAATTCCTTAATGAATAAATGCAGTGCAGGTTGCATTAAAACACTTTTGTAAAACATTTGTGAGAAACATATTGAAATAGTTATCTCATGTTAATGTAGTTCGACACAAAAATGTTTTAAAATAATATTCCTTTGTTCCTTCGTATTGTAGGATAAGCGTGATTAGGGTTGGAGGAGGGTTAGGAATATTGTTTTGATTTTTGGGAGAAATACCATTTTCCAGTGCCGTCTGTTCTAGTAGAAAGGGGCCTGCTTGAGTTCTTATTCGTTTCAGAAATTTCGAGAAGATTGCCTGATAAGCGTCATGCTTAATCAACACATTTACCCAATAATTACTGTTAATGAAATCTAATTTTTGGTACTCATTTTTCAAGGAGACTGAATGGACCTCAGAATCGCCCTGAGAATGACAAGTGCGTATGAGCTATACTGTAGTGAATCCGGATCCCTCAGTTTAAAAAACGTGTCTCCCAAATACTTCTCTGCTGAGACCCACTAAAAAGTTTTAAATTGTAATATTTATTACGCGAATATCTATCTATTAAAGCAACAGTGTGAAACGTTTACACACTTGTTAAGTTTCAAAATCGAGCTGGATGTTTCCAGGACAATGCGGCAGACGGGAATGATTGCACGTTTCAAACGGTTGTTCCACTGAGCGATCTCGTCCCAAGATCATGCGGAAAATTTGGAAGGGATTCTTTTCTAATATTGTGGACTGAATGTGGAAACCCGTTACTTAAACTGCCATTTTCTGTGCCATCCATTTCCTGCATTGTGTTGTAAAGCGGGTTTCGATCTGGAAAATTAACCAATTTCAGACCGTTTTAAGAAGAACAGGTCTTGGAAAGTAGGTTACATGATTCTGGTGACGTGAAGTTCAAGAGAACAGGACGCGATGCCCTCCGAAAATACAATCTTTAACGTCAACTAGTTTCCACATCAAACATTTTGTTGTCATTTTCTTGTCAGCACTTCATCAATTATATTTGTATTAATATTTAATTGTACAGTATTCATAATTTAAATTTAAAACTATGTAGGTTCATAAATGTAGCAGATGCTATACAGAGAATCATTTTATTTCATGTTTGGACATATAGTAATGATTGATGAAAAAGAATATTACCCAAAGTAAGAATCGCACCATTAATGGAAGGTCATAATATTTATCTGTTGTTGGAAACAATCCTGTTTTCTGAAACAAACAAATATTGTTCTGAGGATCAGTCCATCGCGCCCAGAATATATGCATTGATTAATTTCACATAAAAAATCAAAAATTGATCTCTCAAATAGTATGGGACTTTCGACAGGAAAAGGAAAGGAGTTGACTTCCTTTATTCAGATTTTGTTGCGTTCAATATATATTTTATTGCAATCAAATGATGGTATTGTATTTCACAGGAAAGAAAAATATAGATTCATTTCTTCCAGAAGGCTATAAGTAAACGCCATTTTTATTAGAATTAATTGTCCAAATTGAATGCCTACTTTCAGCACATGTAGAAAGATGTAAGTTGATATAATATAAGTGCAACTGCCATAACATGTCTGAAAAATTATGCAAATAATCAAGAAAAGTGAGCAAATCTTTTGTGTCATTTAAACTAAATGAGATAACCGCACTTCACATGTAATGCATAAAATGAAATAGAAAAAAGATTAATTTCCAATAACATAAACTCCTTTATAAAACATTACTTATTATAAAAGAGACATTAACGTATTGAATGTCTCTTTTATCGTTAATATTTACAATTTGAGGGTTTTATATGTAATTTTATTTGTGGGAACAAGTGCTTCAAATGATTGTTTAAGAAGTTTCTCGAAAAATGAAATATTATATGTGAAAATTAGCTCAATACACTCAATACATTCAAAACATTTTCTCAAGAACGGCTCCAAAACTTTCGATAAAAATTTGCATTTAAGACCACATTCTATCATTTACAATATTATTAAAGTGAATATTTCAGAAAATGTAAAAAAGTGTCTTTTAGGCGCCAATAGACGGCAGCTAATGTATGGGACACACCCAAAAACTAGACACGAATAAAGAGAAAATGACACTCGTACAAAAACGCCTTGGCCATGTAGCACTTCTAATTAATGTGTCTGTGCGCGGCGCAACAGTCCTACGGACCACTGTTGCTAGCACGAACCGTGAAAAATTCAAACTCCATACTTTTCGTCTGATCAAAGTATTGAAACTCTCGCGAGCTTCCTGGCCGGGAAATCTGAACGCACACTTTTGAACTGGGCTTAAAATCATCTCAACGCAATAATTTGCGCGGCTTTGTAAAAGTAGGTCGTGGTGACTGGTGAAATGATTTTGCACATGAAGTTAGCATTTTAAAGGAGCCGGGATGTCTTAAACACCCTAAATGGCGTAAACTACCCAAATAGGGAAGCCATACTACGGACAGCGTTATGTAGAGAAAGATCAACCCACGTTGAACATGTTTAGAGAAAACGATACATTGAATACGTTCTCTACAGGCAATACGATGTTAAATGTCTTCCTAGATGGCAAATCTTGACAAATAAAAATGTTAAGTTCTTTCCGACCCTTCGTCGATACGTTCGTTCATCCATCCGTTCGTTCATCCTTCTTTTCGCCCGTCAGTCCGTTCGTCCGTCCAGCTGCTCCGTCCGTCCTTTCGTCCATCCGTCCGTCCGTCCATCCGTCGGTTCTTTCGTTCGTCCGTCCTTTCGTCCGCCCGTCCTTTCGTCCGTCCGTCCTTTCGTCCGTCCGTCCTTTCGTCCGTCCGTCCTTTCGTCCGTCCGTCCTTTCGTCCGTCTTTCCGCCCTTTCGTCCGCCTTTCCGTCCTTTCGTCCGTCCTTTCGTCCGTCCGTCATTTCGTCCGTCCGTCATTTCGTCCGTCCGTCATTTCGTCCGTCCGTCCGTCCGTCCGTCCTTTCGTCCGTCCGTCCGTCCGTCCATCAGTCCGCCGGTCGGTCGTCTATCAGTCTGACTGGCGGTTTATCAGACAGATTGGTGTCCGTCTGTGTTTGTCTGTCTGTAGCCGTCCCATTCTGTCTCTGCCTTCGTCCCATTTTCTGTCTCTCGGTCCCATTCAAAGGATTATACGGAAAATGAATATTCCCCAGTCGACTGATCGCGAATTTTTATAGTTTGAGGATATGTCTCTTTCTGCATAACACCGTCCAATTATAGCGGAAAGGAAATTAAACAATGTTTTAAAATAATTTCTGAATCTAAATCAGCGCCGTCGAGAGCGGACTTGCGATTGCGGAATCGACCGCCGTCTCCCCCCGCGCCGCCGCTCCGTATCCATTCGGAGCGATCGGCAAAAAGGCGGACGGCAGCCTGACGATGTTTATCTTGGCGCCGGGCGGCGTTCAGTCGCCCGCTGGCGCACGCGGGGCTTAGGGTTAATTGCGGCAATTAGACGACGCACGGCGGAATAAGCAGCGGGACGCAGGGATCGGTTGCCGAGCAAATTGCCCAATCGCGGCCAACCCCCGCCCCTGCACCGCGTTCGCTTGTCTCCCCCTCCAACCCGACACACGGGCCGGAGCTCTCCAACCAGCTGGTTTCGCCCCAATTGCAAACTCTATCCGAGAAAATGGTATTTGTCATAACATTTATTTAAACCGTGATTAGCTATAAGTCAGATCTAATTACAAATTTATTATAATAATAATTATTATTATTATTATTATTATTATTATTATTATTATTATTGTTATTATTGTTATTATTATTATTAATGCGGCTCAGACGGTTGCGGCAGCCATCATTTGCGCTGAGGAGGCTGCAGGTTCGAATTCTACGTAGGCTTGGTCGTATTTATGAATATCCCTTCAACACTCATTATCATCCTATCACCTCTTATTCATAATTCAAGGCGTAACAATCTTGCCTTGCTAAGAGATGCAGCCTTAAAAAGCCGATCCCTATAATTACACACGTATATCTTCGGGGTCTCGGAAGATTACGTGTAGCACGGTCATAAATGACCGATACGCAAATAATAATAATAATAATAATAATAATAATAATAATAATAATAATAATAATAATAATAATAATAATAATAATAATAATAATAATAATAGAAATCAGTGGATACAATATATTGATAAAACTAACGACCTATATAACATCAAACACAATATTTTTCTTGCACAATTGAATCCCTGCACTCCTCTAACTCCACTAAGACCTTCCAATTGCCTTCTTTATTACTCCCATGCACTACCCTACACTAACTGTCACAAGACTACGCCTGTTGTTATGTTAATGAATATTCTAACTAAGATTATCACTAGAATAATTATGTAATTAACTGAATTAGTTTCCTAAATTAAAATTATTTTCCCAAATTTTGTTTCTTGCTCAACGGGAAACTGAAGAGCAGTAAACAATAAATAGTGAACTGGAGTACTAAATTAGTGTATTATGAGTATTAGCGCAGCTACGTAAAAATAAAATTTTCAAATATAAGTATGAAACTGTTCACATACAAGAATGAAACTGTTCACAAGAAATACAAATTTACACAATTCCCAATTTACACAATTCGATTGCTTTTTCATTTCACGGTTAATTTTTCTTTCTGGACAAATATGTTCCTTTTTTTGTAAATAATTTCCAATCTACATGCTTCTGGAGTGATTACATATTTCTGCAATGCAAATTTGTTCCAAGAAAGCATTATTTCAAAGCAGCTTTTGGATGCTTAATGCGGCTGAACCATTCAGAATAACCGAGTGGTTTATTATCACATCGTTTGAAAGATTTTGTTGGGCGCCCGTAAGCATGCAATTCATAACAGTAAAGATTCATCCGGTATCGGAGAACTTTATTGCATCAAATCTTTGTATGTAGTATACAGTACATCTCCACGACACACATGCTGACATCTTCCATATTTCATGTCTATGACTTGTTTGTTTCTTCCTTCTTTCTCTCCAAAATCATTCAACTCGTTGTTGCCTTCATACTTCATGACATGACATTAAGGAATCGGTCTGTTTTTAAACTCACAACGAATTTAGAAAATGAATAATTCATTCTGTTTAGTTTCTTGCAACTCTGTGTTTAAAAACTATCAAAGCATTATATTCCTTGAAATTATTATTATTATTATTATTATTATTATTATTATTATTATTATTATTATTAATATTGAGCACATACTCGAGTTTCAAACTCTGCTCTTAATAGGCAGGAAATTGTACGAAATGTTCGTTTCCTACTTGTTGGTAGTAAGACTTAGCAACCTTCTGCAGAAGTAATATGTAACCGGGTCGGGTAACTGACGTCGGAGTATCAGCGTCATTTTAATGAGAGTTTCTATTGAGGTCGACAGAAACCAACACATCCATTACTATTGCAGAGAAAATATCGTCACACGTTGCAATTGCTTTGTCAGGTGATTTTTCTAAACACCTACAGGCTAAAAAATCAACTCATTTTCAAAGTTAAAGGGAGCTTTCGATAAATATTTCGAATACCACTGCAGGCCCCTGTAAATGGGTAAAACAAGTTTAGGTGTAGTATAACATTCCTCTTAAGTGGTTATTTTGTAAATGGAAATGTGAATTTAGTATTTTCTTCTTTTTTCTAGTTATCTTCTATTTTGGTTATCCGTTTTCAAGTTTTGTAAAACATAACTTTCACAGTTTTATTCAAGGTTATACTTATAGTTATGCCAGATGAAATTAATCGCATGACAGAACTACCAATTGCTTATAATAGGGAATTTTCAGTTGCATTGGCCATCTGCACAACGGCAACATTCACAGAGTATACTTAGAAATCCCTCATCAATCATGTCATTATCATCAACAAAGATTAAGCTATAAGCTTGTTCCGAGATCTGTCGATCCTGTTGGCGATTAATTAATTTCGTTAGGCTAGTTTCGTTGTACCGGATATTACGAGACAGGGGGCTGGTCTGTTGCCTCAGTGCCATCTGGCCACGAACCAAGGTATTAAAGTGATCCCTCATCCTTCTTTGGAAAATATCGATTGTGTTCAGAGTGGTATTCCATGTATAATCTCCCAGGCAATGTTAATCTACCAATAACGAATAACAGATATTCGCATTTGGAGTCTAAACTTTACACAGTATGCGGGAACAGAAATTATCACAATGGAATCTCTCTTATCTTGTGGTATTCTCTTATTATTTATACGTTCTCGTTGTGCTGCCCAAAGAAAAAAAAGTTGTCTGTCATGCGAGATCATATGGTCTCGTTGGGAGATTTTATTTTTTTACTACGAGTCCATTTGGTCTCGTGCGTTGACTTGTCTCATTAATGTTTACACCTACGTAGCTGCATTCCCGTGAGGCCATTTGGACTCGTACATTTTTTTAAATAAATTTAATTCTATATAATATTTTATAAATATTGGTTTAAGTTTCTATGTTGTATCAAGTCCTATATTATTGTGTTAATACCATCAGCACGGAGACGTACACGAAAAATCTCTGTGGTACAGAGGTGTGGTATAGCGAGAAAGCGCTTGGAACCGTGTTAATCGATAGCATTAATTGACATTTGACGACATTTGGTATTGAAATAAAACAAAATCACCAGAGCGGCTGCTCAAGATATTCGAAGAATAGTCGTAGTAATAAAGACTAGTCACTGACCCTGTAAAAAAGTAAGAAATACCCTTCATAGTATATCACCAAATTGCCACCAAGTAAGAAAGTAAAGTAAAGTAAGAAACAAGGAACTGAGTTGAATCTACAGTGGCATGGAATTTCATTAGCCAGTCGCATCAAAAATTAGAAAGGAAATTTGAATATTGAAACTCCCCTTGTCACTCTATATATTGAAACATTTTTTAAGTCTGGAGTTAAGCGTTCAAATTGACTTAAGATTATTGATTAACAGTGCGGCGTTTAAATGAACGGTATAATCATGATATAGAAAAATGCGAATTTTTACCTCCCATGCTAACAGGTACGACGATACATGGAGATATAATGTGGTACTTTTTTTTTCACATGTATCTTTTTAGTCGATTTTCTCACTTGATATCTTGATCTCTCGAATCTCCGACATTTTTCGCAAATTTTTTAGATCAATGGCAAGGTGTGTGGATAGGAGATTGACCCGTTGGTTAGCCTCAAGGATGGAATTGGGGATCGCATGCGGCCCCAATTGTACAAGGCACCGCTCCGGTTTGGAACAGAGGAAAACATGGATACGACCGATTAGAGCATCCAGCTTTAAAAATCCTCACTCAAGAATAGGCCGGTTCCAAAACATTAACTGAAGTCGACGATCTGTGTAACATCAATAGTCGGACCCATGCCGTCCCGATGTAAGAACCTTCACATCGGAACCAACAACTGCATTCGCTAAGGATCTGTTTTACTTGGTCATTCAGAGAACGTTAAATTCGAGCTACCGATACTACGCACGCATTCCGAATAGTATTCTGATAATTTGATAGTTCACCAATATACCTTTATTTCTAACGTCCCATTGTATCAAAGCAATATTTTTTCTTTGGACCACACCAAGCTTTGTTTTACTTCCAAGGGTGTGCTGTGACTCTTCTTGGGGGAACCCACCGATCTGTCTCCCACGGACTTGGCATTAGGTCCACTGTAGTCTGTAGCCTGAAGGTGGCGTGGAGTGGCGTGGGGTGGCGTGGGGTGGCGTGGCGTGGCGTGGCGTGGCGTGGCGTGGCGTGGCGTGGCGTGGCGTGGCGTGGCGTGGCGTGGCGTGGCGTGGCGTGGCGTGGCGTGGCGTGGCGTGGCGCGGCGTGGCGCGTGGCTGGAAGAGCGTGCTGGGGCGGGGTGTGGCATGGTGTGGAGTGGCGGGCCGGGGGCGGAGCGGGGCGGGGCGGAGGGGGCGGAGCGGGGCGGAGCGGGGGCGTGAGCGGGGCGGAGTGGAGCGGGGCGGAGCGGGGCGGAGCGGGGCGGAGCGGAGCGGGGTGGAGCGGAGCGGGGCGGAGCGGAGCGGGGCGGAGCGGGGCGGAGCGGGGCGGAGCGGAGCGGGGGAAAGCACGGGGCGGAGCACAGTGCGGTGCACAGTGCGGTGCAGTGGCGGAGACGCGCGGAATATGGATGCGGGAGGCGACCCGGTGCCCGCTGGGTGATATGGGAGGCCGCAAGATGGACGACTCCCCTGGGAATGGGAACGGCGGGAAGCAGCTGCGAGGTAGGAGGGGCGGGGTGGATAGGGAAAGAGAGGGGGAAGGGCGGGGAGAAACGGGGTCGCCGCGGAGACACACCATTACGCTGCAGACGTTAATCCCGCGATGGAAAACGCGGCGCTTTGAATGCTGGGAAGTGCCAATTCATGACGCAGTGGGAACACGAGAGGTGAATGAGGGAAATGGATGACTTCTTTTCAGACGCGCAAATCGCTGGTGGTCGCGAATAGCTCCGGAAAATGTAGCCTCTCAGCGGCATCCGGAAAAATTGTGGAGTTAGCAGATACTCTGAATTAATGTGGAATACAGTTTATTACAGTTCTTCACGACAGGCGATTCCTCATGCTGCTGAAACATAGACCTTTAATGGATTTCGAAAGCATAGTTCAAAATCAGTAGCAGACTCAATTTCAAGTCAATAACACTGAAGAATTTATTATGTTGTGTATATTTAAAATGCACAGGTATTTTACTCTGCCAAATTCAAAACTGTTTCAATAAAATTATTCTACTTTATTTATTCGTCTGTGTTTAGAGTACTTGGTCCCCTAGCCGAACTAAGTTTCGGTATGACAACTTAGATGACTTCATTTGATAGATGTTCCCCTCTTTTAGTTAGTAGGATCAGGTATGAGTATTGCATGCTACATTCCTATCCTAGAAGCAAGCGTGATGTCAACGACGAACAAAATGAACTGTAGTATGGATTAATCAATCAAACATAAGCATTTGTTTTTTTAATGTTTATATTTTTGCTTGGCTCGGCAAGCTTTGAGTATAAAATGTTACACGGGAAAATGAAATTATTTCTAAAAATAAATGTTGATTCATTACACAAATAGTTTTGTCTTTCGTCAATCTGATGGATAAAGTCGTAAAATGAATGTAATGCGCAAAAGTCAATACAGTAATTCACGGCGTTTCAACACTAGTGTTCTTGAAATTCACAGACACGTGTGCTTTTTTACACGTCATCCAAAATATTTAGAAGGATGCGATAATGTCGACTGACATGGAATTAGGCATTGATGATATCTGAAGGTGCCATACAAACACTCTCACCACGTTATAGGTGCTCAAATCCCCCTATAGAAAAGATTTTTCAAACATCTTCTTATAATTTTGAAAGATGCGAGGGGTGTGGTCATTTTGTCTCCAGTAGACGGAGACACATCGAATAACCCCTCACTTACCCTTGCCGCAGATGATGAATCGGAGAAGAACTATCCAAGAGTAACGGGCGGCTCTTGCAGGCAGGTATACGATTACTATATTTGGGATGATTAACTATCATCTGGAACCGATTACTATCAATGGCAATATCATTTCGTCACCAGTAGACAGATTCGTTGAATCCACCCCCTCACTTGCCCCGAATGGTGGGCAGAAAGGGGGACTATTAGTGAGTAAAGTACGGACACAGACGCATGTAGGCATCCTGTTATTAGACTTGAGACTTCCGTTATACCTGTAATAGCTGTATACTAAATTAAATAAAAATAGTTACCCCTGCAGATGTTAAGATATACTTAGCTGGTGGGTGGAATGGCGTATTACAGCTAGAGGGACGAACATTTTAATGTTTATATTTTCTTAATTTTCAAAGAAATTCGTAATTTGAATAAGGACGAAATTCGTCCTCGAGAGCTTGAAGGAATGTCGTTCAAAAATTGGCTGTTTCTGATCGCCATCTATGTTTTGAGTCTTTTACTACAAGTCGTTAATGTCCATATCTATCACGTATCGTAACTAAATCATTTAAACATTTACCAGTAATACAAATTATGAGAATTTTAATGGAAATTTGCTTAACTTAGCCTACAATGGTAAGCAGCTACTTGTGATGTATGAATTTAGTTGACCGTCCGTACGTTCCCTCCGTACGTCTAATTACGTCCGTACTTACGTGAGCGGAACGATATCAGGATATTCTGATTAAATATGCAGGACATGACACGCGGAACACTTTTAGAAGCTTACCGAGAAGGACATAACCTGGAGAACAAAAAGTTTATTTCACTAGACAGAACTGGCTGTGGCATAGTAAACAAACTTTCTTCCAACGATCGCGTTGTAATGAAGGACAACGCAAACATGTTATATTTACTGATATATAGGCTTCCATTTTATGTCTCATTGCGATACATTACATATTGTGCACTCGGGCTACGAAACTGTAATACAGTTTACATAACAAATATTTATTTTTTATTGTAAGAGACTGGAACAACGTATCCTGGTGGAACTATAAAACAGCAGCATGTTTCAAGTCGTATTCTCATCGTTTTACTTTAATAATTCCCTCTTCTACCTCACTTAATTTCGTTAGATCTCTAAAGTATTAGAGTTACTTAAATTCAATAATATCGCATTCAATAACTTACAGGTTTAACTTCCATTTTCTGTTGTGATAATACTAATTTTATGCACCCGTTCCAGGCGACCACAATGCCGGTAAATACAATATTACGATACATGGTGAGTGATTGAAACATTTTCGAAATCAAATTAGTATTTATAATAATTTTGTAAATGTTACACCTATATCGAAACAGTATGTGAACTTTCTGTGGTAATGGTCACTATGGTGAGAAAAACCCTCATTGAAACATCGCCTCAATTCTATTGAAAGTGATTCCAACTTGGCTGTTCAGACTTTCGCCTGGAAGTCTCAGAACTAAAATTTAGCATTTTGGATACCTAAAATATGTTGCATACTTACAATTATTACAATTTTGTGAAATTACGAGTGAAAAGTGATTGTTTTGGCAGGTAAAATAGGGCACAAAATTAATTAATTATGCACAATTTTATGTGGGAAAGGAAATACTATTATTTCAATGAGAATTATTGCATTGTAATAATTATCATACAATACTGGATTTTTTAATTAGCAAGGCGGTGAATTACTAAGATTTCCGGCAAACATTCTACAATTATACTACGATATTTGCCAATATTTTGTCAAAGGCACTCATTTTTAATGTGTGAAAAAGAATACACGGTGTTGAAGTATTCGATTTTGATGCTGATTAAGCCGTCCATAAAGAGTTGGTACTCAATCGAGTTGTATAAAGGCTATCCTTTGTGGACTCGCCATCTGGTTGTGCACGCGGTCGTACTTACACGAGAGGATAAAAAATCTTAATTCGTAAAACTGATTCTATAGGTAGTCCTTGAAAAAAAAGGCGTCTAAAAATGGGTATCAACCACATTTAACCTCTATTAAGTGCCACTTATATTTTCCACGTTCGGCAATTTATTTCTGCACGTTTCACCATCACCAAAAGCAATGAAATAGGCATTTACCAATAGTACTAATCAAAGATGACGTCGTCTTTACATACACACTGAAACTAGACAAAGTGATGATTTTAATATGAAGGACACGTTCCCAATGTATCCAAGTTAGCGTCATCATTGCCAGAGTACTCATCACACAACTAGACATAGTGAGCTCTTGCATGAAGTAGCGTCCTAGAACGCAGAGGCGAAAGATGCTATTAGGAATATTTATAGAGTCGTCTGTAAGGCAAGAGTGTTTCCATCACGTGATAGTGACATGTTTTGCCACTCATAACACGTGTCCAATATGAATATCATTCCATCTCCAATAATTTCTCTCTCATCCCTTCTCATGTACTTCTCTACAAGCAATACGTGGATGAACAAGTCAAATCATCACCCAAGAAAAGGAAGGCCGTCAAGACGTAAACCTCAATACTGACCTGGCATAAGGGTTACCGTGTTCATGAAGGCGGTTCCCTCAGGCAGAGGCCGGCTCATTGCACTTCGAGCCGGCTGATAGCTTACGTTTTTTGCAAATGTCAACAACTCGGATGCGTAATTTTTGTTAGTGGGGACTGCGTTCGCGCTATCTCCGACAAAAAAAAATATATTTTTCCAACACGCATAAAAAGCCGTTACCCTTTTAACGCCTTCCTAAACTTATTTTCCAACAATTGTGAACAGTAGGTGCAGAGTGTAGCTTCCTACCCCTTCCCGTAGTTAGTTTTTAAGTTTAGGAAATAAGAATAGCTGTAAGCCAGCAATACATATGAAAAAGTAAAATGTTACTGAACTATGTACATCCGAATGGAAAATAAATATTTATATAAAAAAATATTTAAAAAACGTAAACCTTGCCCCCCACCTAGACGCGAGAACGGCGCACTCATCGCATCACCCGAACGCCACGCATTCCAGGGGCAGCGGTGGGGCGCGACCCGCAAACCCGGCGTTTGGGGTCACGCGCTGCTCTGAGCCGTCGCCGGGCGGACGTTTGAGGCCACGTCCGCGGCCACGTTCGACTGCAAACACGTTTCGCCACGCGGGCGCGCGGGCGGGCGGGCGTCGTTGCGCTGCGGGCGCGCGGGTCATTGCCCGTGCCCGCTCCGCCGCGCGCCCGCCGCAGTGGGCCCGAGCAACGCCCCGCGCGAGAGTGGACGGAGACAATAGATATACTTCCCTTTTTACTTTCTCGCTGCGGAGTAAAGGGGTGCGCGGAAAAACGGCGAATTTTTGGCAGAAAAACTCCTGTTACATAGCCCTGGCAACGAGGAAGTGGATAAATCCAGTTGCTAAATTCAGAAAAAATTCTCTTACATGTGGTGTAGCCAGAATGCATGTTCTGTGAGTCCTTGGTGTCGAAAAATCCAACGTCGGCAAAACGTCTGGCCGTCCGTCTGGCCGTTCATCTGGCCGACCATCCATCTGTCTCTCTCTGTCTCTCTCTGTCTCTGTCTGTCTCTCTCTGTCTGTCTCTCTCTGTCTGTCTCTCTCTGTCTCTCTCTGTCTGTCTCTCTCTGTCTGTCTCTCTCTGTCTGTCTCTCACTGTCTGTCTCTCTCTCTGTCTGTCTCTCTCTGTCTGTCTCTCACTGTCTGTCTCTCTCTCTGTCTGTCTCTCTCTGTCTCTCTGTCTGTCTCTCTCTGCCTGTCTCTGCCTGTCTCTCTCTGTCTGTCTCTCTCTGTCTGTCTCTCTCTGTCTGTCTCTCTCTGCCTGTCTCTCTCTGTCTGTCTCTCTCTGTCTGTCTCTCTCTGTCTGTCTCTCTCTGTCTGTCTCTCTCTGTCTGTCTCTCTCTGTCTGTCTCTCTCTGTCTGTCTCTCTCTGTCTGTCTCTCTCTGTCTGTCTCTCTCTGTCTGTCTGTCGGTCCGTCCGTCTGTGAACGATGCTGAAGGCTAAATCATTCAGCTGATTTTCTCTAAAATTTGTATTCCTTGATCGATCTGGCTGACGTCGCAGCTTCTCGAATTTGAAATCGACATTTTAAATTTGGAGGATATTTTACATGAAGTCTCTGCGACATTTTCCAGATTTTCTAAACGGCTCTAAATGGCTCTATAATTTTAGATTAAATTTTGTTGTTGGATAGTGTGAAGAAGATCTAAGAGCACGGCGCAGGTCTCATGTTCCTTGAAAACTCTCATTGTTCGAAAATTGCAACAGTTCAAAGCTTTTTAGGAGTCTGCTTGCAACTAAAATATTAAAGATAGAAATTAATTCCCTTAAATTTCGTGAATTAATTAGAAGATTCTTTTTATAAGGTAGAAGGCATAACAATGACCTAATATCATCGGCCTCTACTGAAAAATCAAAGTATAGTATAGCACAAAGCAAAGTATAGCACAATGCTGTCCGGGAGACGCCGCGTCCTAGACACAGGTGCCAACGTTTCGACCACCATTCTGCTACCTTTCTCAGGGCGAAATGCAGACGTTTCACCCTGAGGATGGTCTCAGAATTGCATCCGAAACCAAATCCGTTGTTTGTGATGTCGGCCTTTTGTTGTTCAACAATTTTTGTAGTTCGAACTACTTACAAAACAAATTGACGTAAATAAGCAAAATGTTTTCTTTCAATAGGTTTTTGTCGATTCGGCGGCTTTTCTGCAACTTTCCTCAGGGCAAAATGCACGCGCTTCGCCCTGAGGAAGGTCGCAGAATGGCGGAAGAAATCTTGGCACCTGTGCCTAGGACGCGGCGTCTCCCCGACAGCCAAGGAGCTAACGTCCCGCGCGAACCCCGTTCCTCTCACCGCTTTTTTATTGTCATTTCGGAGCGATCGGAAAGGTAATGAAGGCGAGAATAGTTATTGACGTCATGAGGCGGACGTGGAGCAAATAACGGACGCGTTTGAGGTGAGTAATCACAAGCGATAGATGGGGATATTACCAAGCGAGTCTCTTATTTGTGTTATCGGCGAGGTGTTATTCAACACTTTTCGTAATACTATCTTCTTGTAAGAAAACAATACGTTATTTATTGTAATAAGTGTATTCACACGCCATCTTCAGCTCTGTCATTTGTTTCCATTGTTCTTGGCGCACGGCGGACTGTTAAATTATTAACGGACGCCGACCGTTAAGAATGGGTTTTCATTACTATGTCGGGTTGTGCCTAGTCCAAATAACAGTACAGGATTAAGAAATAGGTATAAACGAGATTAGGGCGATATAGATCAAAGAATGGAAGATATTTGAAGTTTGGCAAGCAATAGCCGAATCTAAGTCCGTTATTTATGATGTCGGCCATTTGTTGTTCAACTATTTTTGTTTACCAACTACTTACAAAGAAATGACGTAAATAAGCAAAATATTTTCTCTGAATAAGAGTGCTCGTGTTTTATTTGTAGATACAACTCTCATTTTGATTGTTCGTAGCAGAGGGAGGACAGTTAAAATCCCCAACGGACGCCGGCAATTAAGGATGGGTTTTTTATTCCTCTGTGTTTGCGGTAAGTGATCACAACAGTAGATCGAAACAAATATTCATATTTTAGAATGTGTTGATTTTGCAGAAAATTTTGTCACCTACGTTATTTAATGAAAAGTTTCTAGGATCATGTGAGTGCAAAAGAGTCCATTTTTTCCAATCTTTTCATCCAATTTTTTACATACATATCTGTAGGCCATGTCATGTATATATATGTATGCTATGTCATACAATGGTATCGACCACGAGAGATTAACGATTTCAGAAACACTAAATTAATGTAAAGATGTGTATTAAAGTTATTAAAGAACTATGATATACACATATAACCAAAAACTATGTAATGAATAATAGAATCAAAGAGATCATAATATTCCATAACATGAACTATTCATTCTATCGCAAAAAGATTGCGCCGTCAGCTGTGGCGGGGAAATTGTATCGCTGAGAGTATGGCCATGGCTTTTTTAACCATAGAATATGTTTGGGGATGGATCCACACTCTTTTTGGGTAGACTGGGAAATCTTTTAGGCTGCGTCGCTCACCGACGCTGCACGCTACGTCGCTGTTTATGATGCAAAATCCCAAAACCCCTTAACAGAACTGAATACTTGGCCTACGTGAATATACGATGTAGTGTCTTTACAAGGGCTATGAAAAAAATTCAAACACTTCACACACATAAAATTCAGAATAAGAAGTAATTAATTATTTTTATTATTAGTTATTAATGTTTAAAAAATCGTTCATTATTGAATACCTGTTGGAAATACTAAAAAACGTTTTCACGGTTAAATTCACCGAGTCTTCAAAAACAGCTCTCAATAGCCTGAACTTTCAACTACAATGGCAAGAGCCAAAAATCATAAAATTGGCCATTTAACGTTTGGTAAAGCGGGCAATGAGATCGGCCGCATTGCCCGCTTCTCATCCCATCAATCACCAACCAATACTACTTTCTTGGAGGCAATATGTTGGTGTCTACGCCTCATTTGGAAATAGAGGCTACTTTATAAATGGAGAAGGCCAAAATCCGTAAACTACTTCAGTTTTACCTTTGCAATAGATTCGGTTTTGATTGACTGGCAGGCCGATCCCAGTGTTCCCGATCTACATCCTAGCATTCACTAAGTCAGTATGATTTGTTTGGGAGCAATAGGTTGAGAAATAACTAAGCGAAAAGTACCAGTGCTTCAGCTTTATCTCACCTACAGTGGCAGGGACAGTGGATTCGACCGAAATACATTATAAAGCAACTTAGACAAAGCGCAAGCCAGAGAAAATCTTTAAATTACAACGATATCCAAATGTTTCATTAACAACATTGAATAAGTAGACCAACCTGAAGAACGTAAACCATGCAAAACAATTATTAACCTAGAAACCCTCATTAGTGTGAAAACATTAAACATCTTAATCATGTAGCTAAATGAGCAACAGAAGAATCAATTCATGACTTAAGATCTACCTGATCTTAGGATAATGAAGTTTCGGTACGCAAAGCATCCTTCACTTTCTTTATGCGATGTGCCCCTACCGGGTCATTTTGGCCCAGTGTGTGGGGGACGACCCGCACTGCGTCGACGCTGTTGGCTCCCGCGGCGACGCCGTCCCGATCGCCTCTCCCCCCCCCCGCAACCCCACTTGTCACTTCCTTGTCAGCGCGGCCGCCGCCGCCGCCGCCGTCACCGCTGCCGCCGCCGCCGCCGCCGCCGCCGCCGCCGCCGTCACCGGGATAAAAGAGCTTGCGGAGTACTTTGACCTCGTCGTAGCGCTGCGAAAAATTGCCGCGAAATCCCTTCCTTGCGGACGTGCAAATAAGCAGACTGATGATGCGTTACGTTTAGACCTCGGAATTTTAGGCACAAAAAAGTTCTGATTTAGCCACCTAAAGTAGGAAACAAAATTATAAAATTATGCGCTATTTTGGCGTGAAATGTGACGTTGTAGGTACTTAAAATACATTGCAAAATGATCAAACAAGATATTAGATAAAAATTAGACATGAAAAGTAATGTTTCTGACATATAAAACTGATCACAAAAGAATTCAATTAGGTACTATTTATTATTTAGGAAAGTCAAATATTTATGGCAGATTCATATTTTATTCACTTTTCTTTCTTTTCATTTCATTAAATCATTTTGTCACAGTTTTAATTCTCAAAGTGTCAACAGTGCAGCTGCTCCTGGAATGGGTGCAAATGTTTGAGTGAGTGCTGATTGGTGATGAGCGTGAAATATCCTGTTTGCATTGACTTACAGAGCTCCTTATGTTGGGTAAGTTGGGTGAGAAATTTCGGTGATTAGTCGATTGTCTATTTGATCACGGAGTATTCGCGTTTCGGGAAATTCGGGAAAGTATTTGCATTTCGGTATAATAAATTCAAAAAGTGAGTAATTAAAATATGGTAAATATTCAAAATTACTTGTTTTAGGTATTTTTAGGAACACAAATATTAAAATAGGTATCAACCACCCTTTTACTGCATTTTAGACACTATTAAAAGCTCCCAGTAGATCTATGTTTTTCAGCAAGAAGGGTTTCGTTGAATAATAAAATAAAACAGAAAAGAGTTAAAAAGTACCACTCACGAAGAAATATATTTTTAACAAATTCATAGATAAGATTTTCATCTGAAAATTTGCTAAGATGATGGTGATGATATTGGGCGATACAAACAAAGACAGTCCAAGGTAGAGATTACGGCAATGTCTTCCAACTCACTTCTCTTTGCCTATCTATAATTTTAGATCTAGAATATGATTAGATTGTTTGGCCGTTCAGATGTAAGAAAATAATAATTGTAAACTCTTTTTAATTTGAATTCTTGAGATACTAAAGAAACGATTTATTTAAAATTAAACCTGACTTTTGTCTAAAAAAATTTTATGAAAAATTTCAAATGAAGTAAAATGATTACAGTATTCAAGAAAATCACTGTTCTGTTTAATAAAGGCAAAGTTTTTCATATTATTCAAGATCAAATAGAGATCATAAACATAGATGTTGAAATATGAAAGTAAAAATCTTCAAAACAGCTGAGATATATAAGAATACTGAAAGCATTTGTACCTGCTTTCTAGTAAACTATGTTTCATTGAAACATTTTTACGATAAATTATGTGATATTCTCTTTGTTATGCATGATAAATTTCTGAATTATTTACTTCTTGAATGAAAGAAATGAACGCTAACATTTTTTTGACATTTAACATTGAACGTGTTATTTTCTTTGAATTCTATAAAATTTTGGATCGAGGTATTGAAAATTAACTTCAAAAGATTATAATTTAACATTACTGATAAACATACGTTTAAATAGGACATTTAATCAGGAAAAAATATTTTTTTAAATTTCTAAGCAAATCTAACAGTGATGACATGAACCAGAGTGAAATGTGTAACGGGATAATGAAGTCAGTGCTTAGAATATGTTGAGTTGTGAAACATTGTGATGAATATTTCTTGCGGTCAGGAAATGGAATAGTTATAAAGCTGCACGAAGGAAAGGCTGATGGCAAAGAGCATTTTAGAGGACTAGTAATAATTCACCTTGACTTCGTTACGCTGCATATTCTTGCAGCACTTTTCCCCACCTTTAAACGATTAATAAACTTGACTTCATTGTACTTTCCCGTTCTCATTTTAACGTACAATTTGACGAAATATTTATTTTAATATAAAAAACAGTATATTTCCGTATGATTTGAAAAGACTAAATAATAATAAAAATTACTTGCATAATTTATTTCGTAAAGTAAAAAAACTAGACAGAATGTAATAATTTTTTAATCTAAGAGTTTCTTTTCGTTAAAATGGTACAAGAGTCATACTCTATTGACAGCGTATTCGGAGAATCCACAACGCACATATTTGTATGATCAAATCATGAAAGAAGAATACTACAAAACTGTAAAGAAATAATATTACAAAACTGTGAATTACTTTATTTCTATGGAAGTCTAACAAGTAATGTTGCTACCGGTAATAACATTTTCATTAATGACAACTGCAAAATTTTCCACATTTCTTTTTAGCAATAATATTTATTATCAATATTTAATTAATATTCCGTGAATTTTCAAAATCCTTAACAATATTCTTCCTCTACCAATCGTGTTGCCACTGATGTTGAGTGTTCCAGTTGAGCTCAATAGAGAAGTAGAATGGAAATAACTTTTTCGGGATTTGTGGCGAACGACGCTGTTACATAAACACTGAATAATTTATCGAATATTGATTTAGTTAATGTGGGGCAGTGTCCAGCACCCGAAACATTAATTTATAACATGACAGAAACGAGCAGAAAATACACAGCTTCTACTTTTATATCTCAATAAATACACAAAACACGAAGTAATGGTAAATATTGTTTCTCATCTATCATTGCTACAGAAACTATCCCTCTTTGAATTCGTAAACAAAATAAGAGCGACAGTTCACAAATGTACTCGCGTTTGTTCGCTTTCATGTATCTTGCATGCGCTTGTTGACGATGTATTTTTTATCATTACCTTCAATGATACAAATCGCTGTGTTTGAGTACAAAATGATGATAAAGCTACATGCATATAGATTCAAAACGTAACACTTTATTTGATACGCATGTCGGATGTAGTGTAATGGAGATGGGGACAGAAGTAATTATTATTTGCGGAGCATACATATTTTTTGTCTTCTTCTGCTCTTCATGCATTAGACAGTGCTCTCTTGTTTCAGAAACTGCAAGTAACTTGTCCTCGGATCTATGCTCCTAAGGAAAGTCTGGTTTGTACTTCCTTGTCAATATAGGTATTCGATTACTACATACATTCTCCATATGACTACACCAATTTATTTATTGTCGCAGATCTTCATTTCTCATAGTGTACATCTTCACTTGTAATCTTGTCCACTAAAGAGCCCCCTTTCCCTATCTGGAGAAATCTAATTTCTAAGGATCTGACTTGATTTAATTCTCTTTACGAGAGAGTCCAGGTCTCGTTTCTATATAGAAATACTGGCATTGCTATTGTGTTATGAAATTTAAGTCTAAGTTCCCTTCTTGTTTTAAGGTTCGTAATTTATGTCACGAATATGCTTAAATCTATTTAATTAATTTTTCATATTTCAGGTAATCAAAACTAGGCACTGGTCTAAATTCCTCGTAATCATTATAATTTTTGACCTGAGTGGTTTCCACAAAAATTCATCACTTTAGTCTTGTTCATAGGTATTTGCAGGCTGCATTCCTCATATATATTTTTTAAAATGCATTCCTCTTTGAAACAGTTCTTCAGCCTGCGAAACCATAACCACCTCATTCGCTTACGGAAGAAGGTTGAGTTTCATTCCCTTTGGATTCAGATGGATTCCCGTGTTAAAAACGTGTCTCTATTTGTGAAAAATATGAAGGTATAAAATAATCAGTGGTGGAGAGATACAATACCCATGTATAACACATTTATTTGTTTTAACGTGTTTTTTAAATAAGGGTATGTACAATTTTTCGAAAATTGCGTACTTTTCGCGTAATTTTTCGTGAAAGTACGGACGAAAAAGTACGTGTCGTTTTATCACCATTAGTTTCTATTATGTTTTATTGTAAATATGGCATCTATTGTGGAACGATTCTCTCTAAATTCCATTTGATCTTCACTCATTAGGCAATCAGCTGTTATATTCAGCCTTCGATTAAATATACCAGCGTATGTTCTTTATGTAATGCCCCAACAAGCTCATGCCTCTGTAGTTCTCATATTTTTTCTGTCACATTTTTAAAATAACGGCTTCTGCCTTTAATCAGGTTTGTGGTATTTTTTCTAGCTTCCAACACATGTTAAAAAGATGCAAAAATCTGAGACGTAACAGTACTTCCAATATTCAACATTATATTGTCTAATTCTGAAATTATTTTTAGTGGTTTAATAGCGTGTGTAGTGCTTTAATAGCCTCCTCCATTGTGATGTCATCCAAGCCTTGTGTACACATATGGAATGATCCTTCTTCTGGAGAATAATCTTACCACAATTTTTGTATTAATCTCTTTATGATTCACCTCTGATGACATCCACCTTCACAAGGAGGTCTCTCTGATTCAGACTCTGTTTGCAAAGTTTTGCTGTCCGTGTAGGCCATATTCAAGGTTTGAGATAAATCTACCGCAAGACGCTTTACTTCTCTCTTCGCTTTGAAACATTTCTTATTTGTAGATATTTTCCTATATTTTTTAGTTTATGTTGGACCGTTTTCATGATGAACTTTTATATTTAATTGCAATGTCCATTTCCTCAGTCCAAACCTTGAAACCTTTTTCTTCCTACGTCCTTATTCCAAGAATTTGAAAAGATGTTTTATGCACAGCCCCTTGTATGTTATTCCATTCCAATTTCATAGTTTCTTCAGTCTCCCTTTCTACCAGTTTCTCGTTTAAACGATTTTGATGTTGGGGTGAAGACCTTGATCAAGGAATCAATGAATTTTGTAAACTTTGTCTGCTTGATCACGTTTATTTCTGCGACAATCCCTACCGACCCTCCAATTTCTATACATTTTGACTTAAGAAATAACATGGAAATGGACAGAACCAATGACTGACCGTCTAGTATACCCTCTCATATTAGTAACCTGGCCATTTAAATCATTTGTTATAACGAATTCAATGATTGATCTAAACCTCTTGTTGACCAAGTAAACTAATACACATATTTCTTTCTGAAAAAGGGGTTTTCAGAATTCGTTTTACGCAACTCATTTCTTTTTATTCAGATGTGACATCCTTAAATCCATTTCTGAGGCAATTTTGGCTTCTGCCAGCAATAAACTCAATCCCCTGGACGCTTTGCGAGCGCCGCACAGTGTGAGCTTGGTGAGGGTGTTGTCATCTTTCTGTTTGCCAGCCTGCAGGGAAGTTTATTCGAGATGCCTCTCTAGATTCTTCTGCTCCATCCACGATAGGGACCTCATGTACATTGCGTTTGGGGCAGTTGAGCTTTTCCCACGTCGGCAGCGGCCGATCACGGATCAGTCGCTGTGAGGAGTGGAGATCCTCTTCTGGATCTTTTCACCTTTGGCGAGTCCGGCGAGGCCGCGTCCATAGTACAGAAGATCATGAGATCACAAACACCTCCACGTACGTCACGTTCATGCAATCTGTAAGGGGCGTCATAGACATATTTCGTATCAAACTATTTAGATAATTTAATAGGAAAAAATAAAATGTTTCTCTCACGAATCAAGGGGCAATAATGATGTATTTGGAGACAGCCGTGTTTACTCATTTGATTGATTGATTCATGGCATGCTTTCGAGCATGTCAACTGCTATGGTAATTAATTCAGTTAGCGTGGTGAATGATTAATTCCTGGAGATAGCGGTATTCTTTCCCCGCTTGATGACAAGCTGCGGCGCCGACCTACACGTCGGTACGTATTTCCTCCCACCGGTGCATCGCCCCAGCCGGGACAAGTTCCCGCATGGTCTTCCACATGTGTGGTATGTAGCGCACGTAATTGTGTGTGTAAAGGAAGAGGATAGGATAAGAAAGAGGAAGGAAACATCGCGCGCGTATAGCAGTGTATTACTCCGACATTCGTCTGGAATTGATTGGAGAAACGACGGAATAGTATCTATCCGCTAGAATTCTTCTCCAGATAGCTGCTGGATCATGCCTAGCAAACTACGTAATATCGATAATCGGACTCGAACTCAAGGACCATCCGATCAGGGTTGCTGCAGAGACATCGACAATGCTGCCTCTGAGCTAAACTCAGACGGTGTTTATTCGTTAGAGATGAAATTTTTATTGATTTAGTACTTCACAAGATGAGCTAAAATAATTTTCGGTATGTCAATTACTCATTTGCGGATTTTGGAATCCATTGATTGCGCAATTAAGTTTTTGAGCCAGATATCGTCCCAACACCAGGGGCAAATAAGAGTATTAAAAATGACTCGACTTTGGGAAGACAATTCGAAGGGACGTTACGAACAAACAGCAAAGCGAGTACATTAAGAGTAGGCAATGGAAATCGTCTGGGGCAAGTGAAATGGAGAATAATGAGCCAATAAATCATTATCTAAAAATATTTTCATATAATTACTTTCCATTTACTCTCTTTTCCAAAAATGGCCCATTCATTTTTTAAAGAAAATTCTGAAGACATTTTGACAAAATTAAAACAACTATTTGTGAGAATTATTGACTCTGAATCATCGTATTATTCAGACAATCAGACTGCAAACAAGTTTTTAATGTATTCGTATGCATGGATCTTCAGTTATCCCTTTACTGTAAACCAGGAAAGTTCCTTGTCAATCTTCATTTCAGAAATATTACTTAACCAGAATATTGTGTCTTCTAAATCTTAATACAAGTCATAGATGTTCATGAATACCGCGAATTCAGAATCGTTCGAAACATTTCATAAAATGAATAAGGACACGTTCATAATAGAAATCTGGAATTTTGTTCCCAATTTATCATCCTACTTCAAACCACCTCCCCTGTATTTAAACTAGCATCCTCTGGTAACTGTGATCATGCACACTTTATTTGGATTTGTGTTCATGAGAAATATTAAAAAGAAAAATGGTAACTGTTTTCAATTAAATAATATTTTTAACTTATTTCCTAAGTTGTTTCAAATTAATTTAATTCAAGATTAAGCATTGAAATGAGACGTTTGTTAGGCGAAACCTCTCTCTGTCAGTCAGCATTACTAACGAATTATTTGAAACCCCTCCTCACTTCAAGCATAACATCGGACCATAAATGATGTCACAAGTGCAGAAATCCTGAATAAGACAAAAATATGTCCACCAGAACAAATTAATACCATGAATTCTCATGTTAGGTTTCCTGCAAGCTCAATCTTAATTTCGCTCCTTTCTAATGGAGAAGATTGAGCGATTCTACTAAAACGAGGCCGGCGTACGAGGAAATCCTTCCTCGGAGGGGCGGCGGTGGGCGGGGGGCTGGGCATTCGGTGACGGAGGAGGATGATATTCGGAGCCCCTGCGCAAAAAACAGCTCCTGGCGCGCAACCGCGGGGTAAGTTGGAGGGGGAGGGGGAGGGGAGGGGGAGGGGGAGGGGGCGCTGCCGATGCGCTCCGGCGCCCAAGCGGGGCGCCCCTCCCGCCGCTCTGCCTGGCGCTCCTGGCCAGGAGCCGCGCCGCGCCGCACCACTCCACTCCACTTCGCGCCAGGGATGTTGCGATACGTCATTCGGAGCGTGCGCTCCTCCTGGGAAGAATCAGGGGATTATTAGGGTTACCCTGTAAATCAGTGGTTTCATTGAGACACTTCATTTGCTCACATTTTGGCAATAAACACATGTATTTTTTATTATTGTTATTAATAATATTATTTTTGTTATTATTATTATTCAAGTTTTCTTAGCTGTTATCACTGGTAAATATGTTCACCTTCCCCAGAGTTGGTTTGGTGATAGGTCTGGTCTTAAACATGGGATGTCTGCAACATAACTGCACGCTGTTCAATGTTTAGAACGTTTTTGGGTAGTTGAAGTTCTGTTAGGTTTTTTAGGAAACTTTTACAGACAATTCGTGTAAAACTTAAATTTCTCAGAAGAAAAGATTAATAATCAATTTAATTTTGTATTGAAAACGTATTTTTGTACACCCATCAGTAATTAACATTAATAAGATGGTACGTAAAACATAGTTTAAAGCAACTTATACAACGTTCGCAATGTTCACTTCTGGACGAATGCTTCCATTTACAACTGTAATTGAAAAACTGCGGCTTACTTAAGTTGACACGCCATATCTCGGCAGTGTGGTAACGAGCTTTATCAATTTGTAGCAACAGCTTCTGTTCGATGTAGACAATTTTAAAATCAGAGCACACGAATGTAAAGGGTAATAAAGAAAGAAATGAAGAGCAACTAATACATATTGTCCACTTACTAATACTTACACATATTACACATACTTGCACATACTTACTGCCCAACTATACTTACACATATTGTCCACTGGTGTAAAAAATTGAGTTTGATATAAAATCGTGTAGTTTTTAATACGATCTACACGCTCCTGCTTTGATTCCTTCAAAACATATTTTAACACAAAAATTAAATCCCATTTAAATTAAATGTGTTTCGAAAACATCTGAAATCAGGAGCGTGTAGATCGTATTAAAACAATCATATTTCACGGATTTCATATGAAAATGAATTTATTTCACCAGTGGACAATATGGTTTTTGATTAGTGGATCCTCAAATATAATAAAATAAAAATAGATATTTTTGGGTTGGTAAGTGAATAAACGAAAAAGGGAAAAAGAAGGATAAAAACAAAAGTGACAGGTATTATGAAAGTGATTCGCCAGCTGGAAGAGAAAAACATCCGAGGCTAAAGAAAATTTTGATCGATGGGAGAAATGAAGAAGGGCGAGAAGGATGGGAATACAGGAAAAAGAGAAGGGGAAGATAGAGAAAAAGGCAAACGGATCATGATGTGCCATGAGAAGAAGCAGGAAAAGAAAATGCAGAGCATTTCTCTGCAACAAATCTTCCGACGCAAACATTCCTACGTATTCACGTATACTTAGCATCAATATGAACAAGTACAAATCCAATTGGAAATAATATCGATTTCTCTGAAAGAAATCCTCTATAATCCAGCATAAATTCAATATTGAACAGATGTTTTTAGACAATATTCCTGGAACAATTCCAAAATATGTTCTCGAAAATATCCAAACTCGAACTTGAATAAAATATTGACAAAAACCTTCGCGTGTACTCAAGAAGACGATGTTAAAAGCCGTTACGCAGAAGGTACCAGTTAACTCACTGAAACCTGAAGGCAAATTAGAAGGTTTTAATATTTCCCTTATTAATTTAGTCTTAATTTGTTGACAACTCGGATCAATGGGAGGACATAGAACAATAACATGATAAGGCAACGAAACACACGTATTCTCCGATATTCATACAACTTAATACGTCTATTTTTGTCGTAATGTTGCTCTTCTTGTTCGAACCTCAAGTCCTTCTATTAACATACATGTACAGAACAAGACATATGGGTTGCGCTAAACTTCAACCAAACTAAAGATAAGAGCATTTAGGTATTGTGTGACTAGAGTGACTTACCTTGTTACCACTCCAAGCCCCTCAATTATATAATTCATGCCGTGACAACCCGATGGCTTTTGCTTTCTCCATGAGAAACTGTACTACACCTGAATTACTTCCTTGTAGCCAGTATCAAGAATCTCTTCATTATTCCCGTTGTAACTTGCTTACTCTCTGACCGAAACCAGTGGTCGCGCGCGACTCGGAGGAGTCCGCGGGTCTTGTCCTCGATAACTCTTCCGCTTCCTCATGCGGTGGGGCGGGGGCGGGGGCGGGGGCGGGGGCGGGGGCGGGGGCGGGGGCGGGGTCAGGGCGGGCGCGCCCCTCATGCTTAATGTGGCGCGCCGGCCATCCGCGTGCCGCGGAGCCTCCGCGCGGCCCCGATCGCGGGAATTGCCAGCCCCCGCCTCCATCTCCACTGCTCCCTCTTCCACCTCCATACCGGTAGCGGTAGCTCAGTGCATCAACTGATGTCACTGCAGCGCCTCTGACCGGGAGGTCCTAGGTTCCCGCTCCCCACGGCGGCAAGATTTTCGACACTAGCTTTTCAGCTAGGGCGAATTCAGTCGCTGTCTGGAGGAGAATTCTAGCGGCCGGCTGCTCTGATCGGTAGTTTTCCGTGGTTTCTCCGATCAACACCAGGCAAATGGCGGAGCAGTACCCTACCGAACGGGCCACGATCCGCGCGCGATCTGTCCTTCCTCTTCCTTGTCCTATCCTCTCCTCTTACACACACACTTACACTAACATGCATTACACTATCACAAATTCCGGGAGACCGGTCGGGAGTTTAGAGCATGTCCCGGCTGGGGCGGTGCCCCGCTGGTGGGAGAGTCCTGATTAGGGGGAAACCCCACTAGCTGACGGTAGGTCAGTGCCGGATCTGGCCATCCAGCGGGGAAGATCACCGCCATCTCCCGAAAAAACATGCACTACACTAACGGGACTAATGACCGAAGCAGTTGACGCGTCCGAAAACATGAAAAAATCAATCAATCAATCAATCAATCCACCTCCATCTCAACAACAGCACTGCCTGGATAAGTGCCGGCGCTAGGCATGGGCAGACCGGGCGATCGCTCCAGGCAAGATGAGGCCCGATAATGGAATGGATGGGGAAATAAATTAGGAAACAATCGAAAAAGAAATTATAACGCGAGAAAATCTTTATGCTGTTGAACAGCGATCTAAGATGAATTAATTAAAACAAATCGTCATTGTAATTTTGTAAGTCGCGGTACAGTAGTTTGATTTTTCATAAAATTTCCAATTAATTTTTTCCTTTAATATTTAATTATTGTCATTACTTATAAGGTAAGACTCTATGAAGTGAATCAAATGACGGTAACATTACAACAGGCTACAGTGAATTCATAGTATTATTTCATGTGTTTAACATTTTATTAAACATTAACTAAACACATTTTTTTAGCGTTTTAAGATCACCGTGGAAATTATATTATTTGAACACTAAATACTTTTACTTAAAACTATTATTTGAAATATATTTCCGAAAACTTTTTCTAGCTTAAACATAATTTTTGTTATTGGTTGAAATAAAATAACTCATACAGATTCTTGATACAATTTTCTCATTTTTAATTGTTTTTGGGGGAGGAGTTTGAGCATTGCTCCGGGCCCAAAATTGTCTCGCTCCGGCACTGGTCTGGGTTGACCCCGGGCCGCAACGTCTGCAGCTACTCTGGCACCCCATGTTGGCAGATTTTCGACATTAGCTGGATAGACAGGGCTAATTCAGCACTGTCTGGAGGAGAATTCTCGCGGCCGACTGTTCTGATGAGAGGCTTTCCGTGGTTTCTTCGATCAATTCGACGTGAATGCTGGAGCAGTACGTGTACAAACAGATCGCGGATCGCAGGTGGTCCCTCATCGTTGTCCTCTCCTTCTTTCACGCGCGCACGCGCACACACACATACACAGACACATACACACACACATACATACACATACACATACATACACACATACACGTACACACACAGACACACACACACTTTTGTGCACTCACTACCACCTCGCATGTTCAGAGAGAAAATCAGGAACTGAGAGCTTGTGTTGGTTGGGAAACGTGCAAGCCGACGTGTAGATCGTCACCGAATCTCACGTTCCCACAGGACAGGAACGCTGTCGTAAACCTTATAATATGTACTACACGAATTACTGACGCGCCCGGAAACACCAATCAGTGAATCAATCAAAATCCATCTACACCTCTTCCACTTGAACTTCCACCACATCCACTTCCACCTTCTCCACCTCCTTCTCTGCCTCCTTCTCTGCCTCCTTCCCCGCCTCCCTCCCCACCTCCTCCTTCTCTTTCTCCTCCTCCATCTCTACCTTCTTCTTCTCCTCCTCCTCTTTCTTCTCCGCATCCATCTCCGCCTTCTTCTTCACCTCCTTCTCCGCCTCCTTCTCCGCCTCCTTCTCCGCCTCCTTTCCATTTTCTTTTGCACTTCCTCTTCCACCTCTGTTTCTTCATTTTCCACCTTTTTCTCCACATCTCACTCCACCTCCTCCTTCGCCTCTACCCGTACCTCCACTTTCGCCTCCATTTCCGCCCTTACTTCCACATCCGCTTCCTCCTCCGTCTCCACCTCCTCTTCACCCTCCCCTTCCCCCCCGTTCTGTTCTTCTTCCGCCGCTCGCGCCCAGATTAGCGGCCCAAGTGGGCCAGCGGGCTAATGAACTGAATCTGTGCCTCCGGCCGCACTCGTCGGCGCAGCACGAGCGAGCCGAGCAGAGCCGCCTTTGGGACAAACAGCGCCGACCGCCTCTCCGCCACCGCCACTGCGAAAGTCGTTCGCGCTCGCCTACTTTTCACGAGGACAAACGCCAACTTTTAGATCAGTCACCGGCCGCTCAACGGCACTTCGGTCCGCCTGCAGGCTCCCACGGTCAGCGGCAAAGCCCGGTTGGTGCGCTGCCTCACTCCTCCACCGCTGCCTGATTGTCCGTTGTCTACTGTTGGATTGGACACGGCAATGTGAAGCGCAAGAAATGTCTGCATGTGTTTGAAATAATACTTTTCACACATTCAGAACTGTCTAATTGTCTATTTTGTTAGATTGTCCGGGGCAATTGTAGTCGGAATAAGTGCTTGTATAAATACGTATGTTTAAATTTTTTTTCACGTATGTTAAAATTTTTTTTTCAAACTTTCAGAACTGAAAATACTGTAAATCAATCATGTAAATACTCCTATGGATGTCATGCGATGAATAAGTGATTATTGTTTTGAATAAATTGAGTAAATTCACAAAAACATTTTGAGCCAGGGGAAGGAGTCACATCCCGGTTTATATTCAGGATATGCCGCGCATTTGCCACTGATCTATCTAATGCGGTCAGTACTAAAACTGCTTTTCTACGTAATATACTCGTATTTTATGGAGTATTTAATTTATATAAAATATAATATTATATTTTATGTTTATTTCCCCATTATTTTTATTGTATTGCTCATAGCAGTAATCCATCCAAATTTCATGAGCATCATCCATTTTGTAGGGGTTTTTTTGGGGCTGGCTTTCAGTACGTATTTTGGAAATGTGATGTGGCGTTAGACAATTTTACTAAATACATTAATACATATAAATTGCTGGAAATTGTGGACAATTAGTAATATACTGAAAAACGTCTCCTGAAATGACAAAAAAGAAGGTATAGTATAAAAGAATTACTTGGTGCAGACAGTGAGCCAGTTTTCTATTGTCTTTGGACAACAAGCACTTTCCAATGACTGAGTGAGGTATATCCGCAAAGAAAAATGGTGCCGCATTCCTGCATAGGTGAAAAGTGGGTTCTACATGTTTCGTTGCCGAAGGTGCTAGAAAGAAGTTAACACATTTTCTTTCCCAGAAGTGCACAACGCCAAACAATGTGGCGCACACCTGCTTGTACACATTGCAACGCCAGTGTCAGCAACGGTAATTTTTATTTCTCGTGTTCCATATAATAGCGATTTCCTCGGCGCACTTCTGTCGGTTTCACAACTGAATTTCACAATACGGGCATTCAGATATATTTCCGGTTGATGGTACGATGCTAGGTCAGTCCAATTAAGAGTTAACAATACTCTTGCTGCATTGCTGCATTTACAAGAAGTATGCAAAAAGTAAGAACGTGTATACTTTGGACGGGCAGCGACGGTACTTGTAACGCTCAATACACCGAGTACAGTACAAAGGTAATAGTGATGTTATCTACGTAAAACAAAAAGACGTTGTTGGTGAGTTCATTGGTTTGCCTTATGCAGAATACGTAATAAATTAGGTTATATTTTTTATGTCCAAGAGGTTCACGATGAAATCTTCTGAAAACCTAAGTGATAATATAAGTTTATGGTAAAGGTGAGCAGAGAGGAGATGAAGGATTCTATAGAGACACGATGGTAAAATGAAAACTAGTATGCAATGAAAGAGAGAAGAAGCTATGGGTCACAAAGCGAGACCTCAATATAAAAAGATTCTATTTGACTGAAGAAAATTTTACACGTGAACATTTTGAAGTTTGGAAGTGTCTAACAATCATACGCAAAACGCTATGCAAGTTTGTTCGTAGAAGTTTTTCTACTAGTTTTATTTCGAAAAGGTTTAATAGTTGTGAATCTAATAGACGAGAGTTGGAACATGTCAAAAGATTCTTTTTCACTGAAAATGTACGATAGAACATAGTTATTTCGCAGTCGCAAAGGGCGAAATTGGAAATAATGTCTATCACAACCGCAATAGTAGTAAAGACATGTGAAAGACCTGTTAGAGGAGTGCTGGCTATGTCGGGAGCTGCTCTTGTTATGAAGATGATATTCGTTCCAAACGAGATTAGACACTACCGATATTATTAAGGACAGCATAGAACTCCTTTTTCTTCTCAATCACCAAATGCGATGTGTTTAAAGGATTTGCCTAAAAGGTGGTCGTTGAAATTCTCATCCGTTGCACTCCCATCTTTTTTTCATTTTCCAGTTGATTCTTCCTCTTTCATGATAATTGTAACACTGTTTATAGCTATTTGGAAGGAAAACGTTGAATACATTTCATTACAGTTTGTTCTACTTATTAGTGCACGTAACACCGTGAAACCTTTGATCATGCGAACATTTGGAATGTAACATATTTCTTGGAAAATAACAACAACAATATTAAAAACGTCCTTTTGTTTTAAAACATATTTTGACAGAAACTTCAACTCTGTATTAATAGAGAGGGCCCACGATTAACTATAGAAATTAATATTTACATAATAAAATGCCAGAGACTGGATGTCATCAGAATTTGTTGGACACACAAACATACATACTGTGTAAGTTGGTTTTATGAAATCTTCCAAAATTATCTTCCAGTTCCATTTTTACGAGACTTTGTATAAATATTCCCTTTTCTAACGTGAAATGGACGTGTATCTCCCACGTTCTACTATCCACCTTTAACTATTCATCTTCTAGTTTTGAAATTGTAATATGAAATCTGAGCGATCTGCGTAGATCTTGTGATGGACAAATTGGGTTTACGACAGATTTTATTTCTTTGTCTCTCAATTAAATACTGAAATAGCGGTAAAGAAACTGTCGTAGGAAACCTACAAATTTTACGAAACCGGTAATAATGGTAATCCTTTGCGAATGACACTCTAGGTAATTACAGGCTTGAAAGAGAACGGTGCACTAGAAATGCAATAAACGATTGGAAGATCAGGTGCTTTGGATTTTTCATATGACTACTGTCATTATCTTGAGGTGATAAACGTCTGTAAATGCGTTGTTTCTGAAACGCTCTTATTTGTATTGGGATAATTTGTTTGCTGCAAATGGCCCAGCACTGCAACCCGCACCACCATTATGCGTTACAGATTGCATTTGGAATGGTTTTGGAATACCGTCGCCTGTCACACTACACAATCGAAGCAAATCCACTTTTGGCTTGTCCATAGGTCGGATGTATAAATAGACGTAGGTGTAAACTAGTGACATTCAGATGAAAGTACGATGTTATCGTAAAACATTATATTAATTTATTAATTTTGTATTATTATTATTATTATTATTATTATTATTATTATTATTATTATTATTATTATTATTATTATTATTATTATTATTATTATTATTATTATTGTTGTTGTTGTTGTTGTTGTTGTTTTTATTATTGTTATTGTTTAATTTATTTATTATAATTGTTATTCATGTTTAAACATTGCTACTCACAGGATGTAATAATTTTGTATTATTATTATTATTATTATATTGTATTATTATCCCCCTAATTTACGACTAAAGACTTTAGTAATATGTTAAATGTACAATTTCCTCCACGTTGGCTGAACAGCAACTTCACAAGGAGAAGATCAATTGACTGTCGGTTGCTCTACAATATTCTTCGTAAAATATGAGCTGTTATAATAACACAATGCCTAGCACTCCCAATCAATTGCGCATTCCATTCCTCTGACAAGACAATTAGATTCGCACAATATTTAGGCCGTACTCTCTACAGTTCTGAAAGAGTTCTAAAAAAGCACGAGTTTTTTTTTTGTGGTTTTGTGGTATGGAGTTTGTGAGCCGAATGTTGTCACAGAATCGTGAAATATGATGTCGGCACGACAAGTAAGAGAGATGTTTGATCTATAAAGGAAATGGTGCAACATGACAATGAATTAGATTGTGCATTTAAGCAATTTTAATCCGTAATATATAACATTATGACAATATTATCCGTTATGATAACGTTTTAATCATCAAAACCAAAAGGAAGCATCAAACAACATTTTCAGCAAGATACATACCAGGTTTCAAAGCAACTACGATTTCAATGGTGAAACAATATAAATTACTAAACCAACATTCCGGCACATGAATTGTTACTTAATTTATCGAATAATTAAAGATAATTTTGTAATGAAGCAAAAATTTAATATACGGTTAATGATGATAATATATTTATTATGAAAGTGCAATATAACTTCTCAACATCAAAATATCCATCGGAGGCCATATAATATACTATCGTTAGTGTTGTTTCCGATCATTAGCAATTCGTTTGAAAATTATTTAATTTCTGGATTTCTTGGGCTATTAGCATTTCATTATCAAAACATCACTTCCCAGGGTTATATATTTTCTTCATTCTTATTTTAGTGGTCACATAGAACAACTAATTTTAATAAAACAAATAAGAAATCATAACTAAATATCATTGTCATGTTGAATATTGCGAATGGAAATATGCTAAAGAGAATGCAGAGTGTGTTGGCAATTTATTTACACATGTTGATCACTGATAAAATTTAAAATCAATGAATTGGAAATAACGTCCCATGTTCTTTAAGTTACATTTCGACACAGTTCTCCCTTGATTTCGCAATATTTTAGTAACAAAATATTGTATCAAGTAATTTCTATTGTTTTATTGTTCTACAAAAACAAATTGGTATACGGATTACAAAACTATGCCGTGAGAATAACTATTTCTTCACATCAACATTGTACTAGATTGATTGATTGATTTTTTTCGTGTTTCCAGGCGCGTCAACTTCTTTGGTAATTAGTCCCATTAGTGTAGTGCATATTTTTTCTCGGGAGATGGCGGTGATCTTCCCCCGCTGGATGGCGAGATCCGGCGCCGACCTACCGTCGGATAGTGGGGTTTCCCCCTAACCAGGACTCTCCCACCAGCGGGGCACCGCCCCAGCCGGGACAAGCTCTAAGCTCCCGGCATGTGTGGTTGTGTAGTGCATGTTAGCGTAAGTGTGTGTGTAAGGGGAGAGGATAGGACAAGGAAGAGGAAGGACAGATCACGCGAGATCCGTGGCCCGTTTGGTAGGGTACTGCTTCGGCATTCGCCTGGTGTTGATCGGAGAAACCACGGAAATCTACCGATCAGAGCAACCGGCCACTAGAATTCTCCTCCAGACAGCGACAGAATTCGACCAAGCTGAAAAGTGTCGAAAATCTTGCCGCTGTCAGGACTTGAACCTAGGACCTCCCGGTCAGAGGCGCTGCAATGACATCAGTAGATGCACTGAGCTACCGCTCCCGGTAACATCGTACAAGAATATGTGATGAACCGTAATAGCTGGCGTGATGAATCACACTAGAGAGGGTAGCGGGCCGCAAAACGTGAGACCCACTTGGCGCACACAGCCTAGAACGCTGCATACTCAGCGAGTGTTGAGCTAGCAGAAGCGTGCACGCTGACGAGACCTCCTCTTAAATCTCTCTATGCAAATGGGGCAAGTGTTTGACTAAACATCAGTGAAAAGTGAATATTCAATAAGAGCATTGTGGCGGGAGGGCGGGCGAGCAGGAGGGCGCATTATGTTTATTCACGAGTTGCCATTGAACCCGAGTGCAACAGCACGCCCGCGGCCCGTCCGGTGGTGGTGGCGGTGGCGGTGGCGGTGGCGGTGGCGATGGCGGTGGCGATGGCGGTGGCGGTGGCGGTGGCGGTGGCGGTGGCGGTGGCGGTGGCGGTGGCGGTGGCGGTGGCGGTGGCGTTGGTGGTTGGGGGCGGTGGCGGTGGTGGTGGTGGTGGTGGTGGTGGTGGTGGTGGTGGTGGCGGTGGCGTCGGCGGCGGCGGCGGCGGCGGCGGCGGCGGCGGCGGCGTCCGCGGCGTTGCGGCCGTGTCGTTGGCTCTCGCGCTGCCGCCGCCGCCACCGCCGCCCGTGCCGTCACGAACCGCTGCTCCGCGCCGTGCGTTATTCGCGTTCTTGACGGAGGTCGCGTAGAGGTCGTGGCCGCTGCCGTCGCCACTGTTGCTGCCGTCGCCGCCGCTGGCGCTCGCGGCTTCTCGCGATCCCCGGCAATACTTGACTCGACTCTCTCCCTTTGACGGCGCTCGCACGCCCGCTCGCCTAGGCACTCGCCCACTCACAAGTCACTGCTCGCACTCCCACTCGCACACTGGCGTTTAGGGAGAAGCGAACCGTTTTCCAAACTGGGAGAGGTGGCTCTGTGCATCAACTGATGTCACTGCAGTGCCTCTGACTCGAGTCCCAACGGCGGCAGGATTTTCGACTCTAATTTGTCAGCTTATTCCAATTCTGTCACTGTCTAGAGGAGAAGTCTAGGGGCCGGCTGCTCTGATCGGTAGTTTTCCGTGGTTTCTCCGATCAACACCAGGCGAATGCCGGAGCAGTGCCCTAGCAAATGGGCCACGGACTGCGCGCGATCTCTCCTTCCTCTTCCTTGTCATGTCTTCACCCCATGCAGACACACTTACACTAACATGGACTACACTACACACATGCCGGGAGACCGGTTGGGGGCTTACAGCTAGTTCCGGCTGCGGCGGTGCCATGTTGGTGGGATATACCTGGTAGGGGAAAACCCCGGTAGTTGACGGTAGGTCGGCGCCGGATTTTGCCATCCAGCGGGGGTAGATCACCGCCACCTCATGATGTAAAAGCATGCACTACACTTACGTGACTAATGACGGTAGTTGATGCGGCCCGAATCACAATAATCAATGATCCAAAGTTGACATTTTTTGTAACTTTACTCAACTTGGTCAAAATTGTAACACCGTATTGCTTGTACCCCAAAAGAGTATTCACCCAAAAGCACAAATTCAAAAATACTTTGAAAATATGAAGGGGTAAAAACGTGTCTTATTTGTTGACTGACTTTTTGTGGGGGAAGTGTATTGAAAATGGTAACATTAACAAATATTTTCTTATTGTGTTTGTGCACTCGCCAAAATTCGTAAGATAATCAAATTTGTAGACTCTCTTAATTATTCACTTCCTCGCCCATTCGGTGACATGACTACTTGTTCATTTGCTACCATTGGCACCGGGCCATTTGTTTACTCACGCATTCGTTCGAGCGTCCATTCACCAGCTTAATCATTCTCCATTGTCACTGCTGCTTGCGCGGACCCCCAGTTCTCGGCGCTCTTTTGTCTGTGATCCCCCTCCCCGCTCATTCGCCCCTAATCATCAGCCCACAAGCCCCTTCTGCGACTTGCCTTTTTGACCACGCCGCCGTTTTCCCACTAGTTCAACGGGCCGTTTCGTTTCGTCTAAACATCTTACAAATCTACCTCCTATGTTGAAAAGTAAACCACCCGTTCGGGTCACCAGCAACTTCTCGTTGTAAGGAGGAGGAGGAGGAGGAAGAAGAAGAAGAAGAGGAGGAGGAGGAGGAGGAGGAGGAGGAACAGGAGGAAAAGAAAGAGGAGGAAAAGAAAGAGGAGGAAGAGTAGGACGAGGAGGAAGAGTAGGACGAGGAGGAAGAGTAGGACGAGGAGGAAGAGGAGAACGAGGAGGAAGAGGAGAACGAGGAGGAAGAGGAGGAAGAGGAGGACGAGTGTATGATGATGTGATAGTATAAGACATTAGACTTCATACTTCGCACAGAAAGTTATCGTTCTGAAGTCATCAGGACGCGGTGGAAGTTGCGCTTTAAACTCTGTTTTCGAATTGTCTAATGCAATTAAGACCGCTTTAGCACATTGTTTCGTCAACAAAAGGCCGACATATTTAATAAATACACTTGTCTATGACGTCTAGTTCAGAAAAATCGTTGATACTTGTCAAATGGAAAGGTTAGTACTTCCGTATGCATAAGCAAGCTGAATTCAATTTATTGGAGAAATGTTTACTTCACTATAATTTAAACACTTCAAACAATTTTTTCTCCCTTCCCGCTTTGACCTGTCAACATAATTTAAAGATTTGTAGTGGAAAAAGCTAAAAAAGAAACCTTTCGTTTCTCGTATATACACTCAAATACTCGCCTTCCGTCATGCCATGGCCACAGTGCACATGGCTCTGACATTGGCCCCGGCACTGGGCTCTGACACGACTCCCCCACCCACTCGCACACTGGCTGTGTCTTGCCCTGCTTCTTCAGCCGCCCTCTCTTCTGTCACCCCCTCGTTCGCCGCTCAGTTCGTTCTTTCGCAGGGCCGTTCAATTGATCGCTTTCTCTCACACCCACCTGCATTTATAATCGCACTGACGGCTACATATATACTCCCTCATATAAGCTCCCCAACACACTCTCGCGCGCGTGCGTTCGGATGCCCAACACTTCTGTAGTTTTTAATCGTTTGCTTGCTCATACGTTCTTTCGCTACTGGCTCCCCCAACCATTTAACACGTGTTTTCTTCTTACCCCCATCCTCCTCTCTTCCGATAACATATTGATCCCTCGGCTACCTCCCACTTATATCAACCTCTTTCTCCCATCTCCCCTCTTCACCCATTTCCCCACTTGCTCACTCACCACACCATCAATCATCTCACATGCTCACACTCACATGCTGACCCTCTCCCAGCAGCTCGTAAACGCAACCTCCCGTCGCAGCGTTCTTTAAACATCCATCACCAACCGTATCACCGACCCATCACGACCCGCCCACGTGCTCGCGTCCGCTCTCGTCTCCCCAGTATTTCCTCTCGCGACCTCAGCCGACCAGCCCCATCGGCGCTGACGCCAGTCGCATGTCATTTAGCCGCATTTCGTCCTTTTTCGGTTTCGACCTCTGTGCCTCGCCGCCCCCCTCCCACAGCCCCGGCCCCTCACTTTTTTTGGCGTGTGTGAGCGCGCGCCCCCTCGTTCGTTTTATTTGTTGATGTCGTTAAACTTTATTTTTATTCTTGCGGCTGGCTTTTTTTCGAACGCGTGGCGCCGCGCGGCGATTGGCCGGCGGGCGCGGGCGGCGCGCCTGGAGTGGTTGCCGGCAGGTTGTGTGCCCGGCGCTGAGTGGTTGACCCCTTTAAGGAAGCCAACCGAGGAGAGAAAGCGCGCCCCTCCACGCGGCGCAAGCTCCGTCTCGCTCGCACAGGTCAACGACCCGACGCCCGAGCGCGCGCGGGCGCGGGCGTGGACGCGGGCGGCGGAGGCGGCGGCGGCGGCGGTTGCGGCGGCGGGGGCAACGACGACGGTGACGGCGGCGAAGGCAGTGCCTGCGGCGGCGGGGGGCGGAGGCGGCGGCGGAGGCGGAGGCGGAGGCCGCGGCGGAGGCGGCGGCGGAGGCGGCGCGGAGGCGGAGACGGAGGCGGAGACGGAGGCGGCGGCGGAGGCGGCGGTGGAGGCGGCGGCGGCAGAGGCGGCGGCGGCGGCGGCGGCGGCGGCGGAGGGGGCGGCGGAGGCGGCGACCACGGTGGCGGTGGCGGAGGCAGGGGCTGCGGCGGCGGGGGTCAGAGGCAGTGGCGGCGGCGGAGGCGAAGGAGGCAGTGGTGATGGAAATGGAGGCAGCTGCGACGGTGGCGCTGGTGGTAGCAGTGGCGGAGGCTGCAGATGACGGTGGTGGCAGGTGGAAGGCAGCCGCGGGCACCGCCTCCGAGCCTCTGCCCCCTTGTCTGCTCGGTTGTCTCAGCGACTGCATGATCCACGCCCTCTCTGTGTCAGCAGAAGGATATTGCTGGATCCTCGGTCGTCTGTCTACTTCCCTTTGTTCCATGTTCCATCACGTCTCATCCAGAGACTTCTGGACTACGTGGAATGTGTATCAACGAAAGACCTTGTCACTGCCAATATATCTGGATAGGCTGGTAATGGGAATGTTGTTCAATATGAAATATTATGTTCTTATTCATCAGGGGTATGCCAATGAAAAATATTAGAATGTTTATGAAATTTATTAAGAAAATTGTCAATGGCCCATATGAATGTGATAATTTCATAATAATCAACCATCTATCATACTTCAGGGTCCACCGCCACAAAGGCATAAAATGTAGTCCACATATGTTGTGCAACAATATCTTTCCGACAACCCATCATCGAACGCGCATACAGTTTGACGCATTATCAGTTAGGTATCTCATATATTCTCTTCGCATACCCACTCAGTCCTTCTCCAACGATTTTATTGTCTGTCGGTGGTAGATTCATCTGGAACTGGCGCTTTCCCCCACCCACCATCTCTGTTTCAGACTCCTCCTACCCCAGGTCACATCTCCCGGGACTCGCCTGCTGGCCGTCACGTCCCCGTTGCCTCCGCCTCCGCTGCCGTCTCCTCCTCCTCCGCCGCCGCCGCCGCCGCCTCCGCCTCCTCCTCCTCCTCTGCCGCCGCCGCCTCCGCCGCCGCCCCCGCCCCCGCCGCCGCCGCCGCCTCCTCCTCCTCCTCTGCCGCCGCCGCCTCCGCCTCCGCCGCCTCCGACGTCGATCGGTTGCCCAGATACGCAGGGCCGCCGCCCCTTTGCCCTCGCTTCCGCCAGCCCCACCCTTTCCACCCCGCCTCCCACCCAGCCCCTTTCCCTCTCCCACCCCACCCGTCTCCCCGCCGTTGCAGCAGCGGCGCCGCGCGTGCTCGCGGCACGCCCGCTTCCTCGCAGGGTTGCCAACCGAGGGCGTTTCCGGCTGCGTGGGATTCCAGGTTTTTGCTCCGGACTTCATTTGGTGTCACTTCAAAGCAGCTTCTTCTTCCGCGTTCAGTTTCGGAGAGGAGTGTTTACTCGTAGAGCTGCTCTGCTTCGTACAATGACTCCGTGGTTGTTTACTGTCGCTTGCCCCTTTCTTTTTGTAAGCGTGATGAGGATTGCATATGACTTGCTAAGCGAATTCCAACCAAACAAAATTCTGTTTTTCGCCCAGACACTGCAAGGTTGTATGATGATCACTATGTGATTGAAAAGTTCTTAAAGCAATAAAATTTAAGATACTATAGAATGCTGGCTCATTAATTTATATGAAGGTGTGAACGTAACTAACAACATATTAATTATTTTTTTGCTTCTCAGACCACCAGAATTTGTTGATTCATTCAAATATTTTGAGAAAAAGAAGAAACTTAGAATGCACATGACGAACAACATTCCCCTGCTTCCTCCAAATAGTTGATTAAGATTAAATTACGCATTTTCAAACTAAACTGTGTAATAAATTTTACATTTGTCAGGAAATAAAAATGAATTTCTACAACAATTAATTTTTTATTTACTTAGGCGCAGGTTGGCAGCACTCCTCCACATATTTGCCTCATTACCTTCCTGGGTGTAGTTGACGAACGATGTCTGCGTACACAGAGTTTATCAATGCACTCCAAAGACAGACATTGGATGGCATTAGCCTCGGATCAACAAAAAACGCACAAGTCGACCGAAATCGAAGTGAAAATCGTTAACTCTTACTTCGCATAGTCTGATAAAAATTTATTCGTATTATTGATTGATTATTTATTTTGTTTTTTTGAACGTGTCAATTGATATGGTCCAGCACCGACCTACACATCGGTTATCAGCGGTTTCCTTCCTCCGGGTATCTCCGCCGACAAGACATTTCCTCAATCTGGATATACTCCAAGTTTCTAACTGGTTTCCTGGCATGTATGATAGTGTAGTTGAAATTGTAATTGTAACTGTAATTGTATGTTTGTGTTATGAGGGGCCAGGGATAAGGAAGGGAAGATCGCCGCGGTCTTTGGCCCGTTTGTTAGTGTCTTTGGCCCGTTTGTTAGTGTACTGATGTATCTTTGGGGCGGTATTGGTAAGTAAAACGACGGAAATGTACCAGTTATTAGAATTCTGCTCCAGGCAGCGACTGAATTCGACCTAACGTCTGGTGTCTAGCTCAGTGGTCGTTCAGTGCTCACTCTTTGTATAAAGAGTCTTAGTAACCCTGCCTCTTTTAAATCCAACAGTGTACCAATAATAGAAATCAGAGCATACATAATAACTTAGTTGCTCTTAGTGGGTGTCATAGAGTTTTTTAAGGAACTTTATACAGCTTAAAATAGTTCCACTCTGAAGACATACTATTTGCTTATTTGATCTTCAACATTAGTTGAATGATGCAAAGATTTGACTGTGAAAGGAAAGTCACGTTAAAAACTGTAACTGCAATTCTTGAAGCGGTCGGGTACTTTGTGCAAAAAGTCCCTGTAACCCACCAAATACTAAAGAAAGGCTATATTTTTTGGTAATTGAAAATGTGAATGTATTTCTTACGGGCTGTGATAATTGAGCAGTAAATTTGTTGCCTCTACAACATCGTTGACTAAGAGATCCTGGAGTTAGATTCCCGATGGTGGCGAGTGTTCGACACTAGCTACACAGCTGGGTCGAACGCATCCACTGATTGGCGAAGAAATCTATGGGTCGGCTGCTTCGAGTGGTAGTTTGCCGGGTTCTTTCTGATCAGTATCGGACAAATACCGGAGCCGTACCCTAACAAACGGGCGATCTTTCCGAAAGACCGCGCGTGATGTTTATTTCATCATTGTCCTCACCGCTCCCCTACACACACACGCATTTACATCCACTAAACTTGCACCCATGTGGGGAGCTCAGAGCTTGTGGCTACAGAAGCGAGGCCCCGCTAGTGGAGATACTTCGAGATAGGAAACCCGCAAGTCACCATGCACATCGGTGCTGTATATCAAGTTCTTCCAGCAATGAAGGAACCGATTGATTGATTGATTTTTTCGTGTTTCCGGGCGCGTCAACTGCTTCGGTCATTAGTCCCGTTAGTGTAGTGCATGTTTTCTCGGGAGATGGCGGTGATCTTCCCCCGCTGGATGGCGAGATCCGGCACCGACCTATCGTCGACTAGTGGGGTTTCCCCCTAACCAGCACTCTCCTACCAGCGGGGCACCACCCCAGTCGGGACAAGCTCTAAGCTCCCGACCGGTCTCCCGGAATATATGGTAGTGTAGTGCATGTTAGTGTAAGTGAGTGTCTAAGGGGAGAGGATAGGACAAGGAAGGGGAAGGACAGATCGCGCGCGGTCCGTGGCCCGTTTGTTAGGATACTGCTCTGGCATTCGCCTGGTGTTGATCGGAGAAACCACGGAAAACTACCGATCAGAGCAGCCAGCCGCTAGAATTCTCCTCCAGACAGCGACTGAATTCGACCTAGCTGAAAAGCTAGTGTCGAAAATCCTCAGTTGATGCACTGAGCTACCGCTCCGGGTGCAAGCGCCCGGCGCAAACGTGTTCTGCTCTTAGAGGAATAATGACCACAGTTCACTTCCAAAATCAATACTCAGTAACTCAATCAATCACTGGAAATATATTTTAAAACAATCCCTGTGTAATTTTTTTTAATGTTTGCATGTTGGCAGCACTGCTCTCATTTTCCTCTCCTCATTTTCAGAGGGGCATTAAAATGGTTTTGAAATTCTGTAAAAAAACAATAAAACTTCATGTTTGCTACGAATCGAAAATAAGTGAAATATTTCTTGATACAACGTCCGTGTATTTATTCAGAGTCGTACGTTGGCAGCCCCGCTTCCCATATTTGCCTCTCGCTTCTCGAGGTCTCGTTGACGAACGCCGTCTGCATACGCGAGGTTTACGACCACTCCCCGTGCAGCGGCGTGGCATGGCGTGTGCTGTTTACGGTCTCGATGTTTTGCGTTCCCATTAATCCCTGCGTTTATCGCTGCAGCCTGTAATTGCAGAGCCGCGCAGTCAAAACACTTCCATCGGCGACGGGGCGGGGGAGGGGAGGAGCTGCGCCAGGGGTGTGGAGAAGGAATGGGTCCAGATAACGCCGAGGATACTTCACGGAGCGAACCTGCACTCGGGCTAATGCGATGTGCGAGCGGGAATTATAGCGCTGCCTTTTGTACTCGCGCTATCTGGACAAAATTTGTTGGACGCAAACGTCTTATTTTATGTCGGGTACTGCGATTTTATTTATTATATCAGTTGGCAACGTATAGTCGTGGTATGATCGCAAGCTCGTATTTGTCAGTGTAAAGCTGCGTTTTACACTCTGTAGGAAATATGATGTATTGTCCCACTGCAGAAACACGAAAACTTCATTTTTTGTTTTCGTTTGTGCAGCATTTTACTTGAATTTGAGGGGTGAAAATAGACAATATACCAAGTAACTAGTGGCCTGCAGCAGTAAAATTTCTTCTGAAGAAAATCACACGAAATGGTTTTCCAAAAAGTAGAATACATAGTGCTTATAAACAACTAATAAAATAATATACTACAATAAATTATTCTTTTGAAAATAAAAACTGTCATCAGGAATGCTGAAATAATTTAGTACAGAATATACAGAGTACAGTTTATTTGCGGGCCTTCGAGTGACGTCAACTCTGCCGTTAGCAATGACGGACTGAGTTCGAGAATTCAGTTGGTAAGCGCAGTAGGAGTATAGGCGGAATATCACAATTAAGTATCGAATTAGACGAAAGAGAAAGTAATGAATTTTTCAGTAAAAATTGAAACTTTTTCATTGCTTTTGAATTTTCTTCGAGTTCCTGGGTATTCAACAAAACCATGGACTCATTTCACAGCTGCATAGATTTTTGAATTTCTGATCGCATTGGAAATTAGTAATATATATTGAAAAATACTTACGTTTAGCATTTGATTAGATGAAAGAACGTAAGACGTTTTTTTTTAATTTCATAATATTAATAACATCTCATGATATGAAAAAAAATTGTAAAATGTAGATAAAATATTATGAATCTTAAACTTAATTTTTTAACTAATGTGAATTCACTTTATCACTATTGATCTGAAACGAACTGGTATGTCTTGACTTTTTTAAACATTGGTGTAAAAGTAATATTACAAAATCCATACTACTTTGAGCGCGATTTACAAGAACATCTGAAATAATGTCTAATCTGATAATGTCAGACCTATTTGAAAAATTCGTATGCCAGCGGAAGAGCAAAGTCGTAGATGGCGAAAATAAGTAGAAATGGTAAATGCACGTGTGTATTATCCTCGTATGGTTCATGTATGTTTTATTTAAGGCTTAAAATGATTGCTGTCTTGTTGCTACAATGCATGACATTAACTTTGTTAAATAAAATTACATCTGTTGGGAAATGAGATTCCTGGGAATAGATTTCGTTTTCTTCCGTCAGATATTCTTAATCATGCATTATTTCAATTCTTTCTTCACTTAATTTTCTCCAAGAAGATCTGACTATTTGACTTAAATTCTCAATTCAAAAAAAAATTACCTAAGCGAGTGAGCATGGTGACCTTTCCTATTTAGTGTTACCAAACGCCAACAGGTTTGCTTGTAAACTACGAAACGTTTACCTTAAAATTACTGGAATTGTCGCTTAAAGGTTTACTTGAAATTCATTTACGATAATACCATGCGTGCAGGAGCACATTCTGTTGAAGGAAAGAAAATTTCCTAAACTTCAAAGACACTCATATTAGGAAAACCGAAACGAGTTATCTCTTGTCACAATACGAGATTTTTCTACAAAAAAAATTGATCCCGGATTTTGATTCCGAAAAAGGGGATAAATTTTTTCCAATATGTACTAGTAAATTACTACCTCTAACATGCTGTGTTGTGAGAATCCACATTTCCTGGGTCCGTATCCAAAAATTAGTTGTCGATAAAACGCCTTACCGCCCATCCATGGACAACGCTAGCGGCTAAACCGCAAGCAATATTTTCACCAAACTACATATTCCCTCTCTCCTTCTAGCTGATGCCTCGGCCCCTTGAATTTTACGCGGATACTGTGATGCTTTGGGATACCCCTCATGGGGCCTTAACAATTTCTAAATTTTCTTGCAGCTCGAAAGTTAGTGGGGTAAAACCGAAAAACTAGCCGTCACAAAACATATTAGGAAACTGACTTGTACGAGAAATATTTGCCATTATATTAAACCACTAGTTTATTATTAACATGAAGCTAAATGCCGAGAAGTCAAATGACTAGGTTTTGGAGAGTGGAGTTTAACGTTTGTGTCTCATTAAATTTGCATGTTCTGAGACTAGATTATTGTTAACGTAATCAGTAATGTATCGCTGATGAAATGGTTCAGAAAATTACGTTGAGAGCAATTAAAAACAAATATTATTTTTAATTCAAATTATGTAAAATCTTTTGAGAAAATCTATGGAATAAAAGTTTAAGAAAGATAGGGGGTGAATTTCGCAAGTGTGAAAAAAATAAAAAATAATTTTAATATGAAAATATAAAATGAGGACAGTTAGAACACCTATGAGAAATGTTCATGAATATTGTGTATGACATCCATCGTTAGAATTTGCACCTCTGCATGCGCATATACTCGGGAATTGATGAGCATATTAAATTACGAATGAGCGGCTTCCCATAAACTTTCATACGTCGCTGCCTAGTTATAAAGTAGTTAATTCCCATGCGGTCCGCGACGTGCGGGTGAGTTAAGACCTTAGGGTCAGCCCTTGCCCTCGCATTGTGTTGGGTCCTCGATGTGTCGAAGTTCGCTCTGGAATGCGAAGCGCGAACCGCGGCGAGCGTGTGACTGACAGTTGAATGGGACCCGGAAGTAGTGCCGGCAGCCGGAACTAGAGCTTTGTCCGTCGATGAACTTTGAGATTCACCGGCGCATTTGAATGTAAAATAACCCTCAAGAATAGTGTGAATACTAGACTTAAATTTCTTCGAACCCGGAAGGTATCTTAAGAATCTGTATGTATTGTATCCGTTAACAAAGAAACAAAACAAAGCCAAATAGGTTTTACATGAAAGAATCTTCGTCCTTCTTATCTGCTCGACGTAGAACGCATATTACGAACGTGCATGACAATATGTAGATGCGAATGGGTAATTTAAGTTTCAGAGAAAGACAATCCCTTTGTCCATCTTTCTCTACTATATGTCGGTAATTTGCGTTCTAGGATTACGTGCCAAGGAAACTTCAAAAACTCACCCAAGTTGTGTTAAGCTTCCCTTTGAACAGCTAAAAATTTTCTTTTTATTTATAATTGGGAACTCTCAAATAAGTCACTGTTAACCTTTGCGTCTGAAAGGAAACGGAAGTTTACATCTATCTAAGGTCAGCTTGATTTGACATATTCCATTATAAATTTCTTAATCTAATGATGTTACAGAAAAAAAACTCATTCTTCCGCTGAGACAGGCGACTGAGACACGATAACGTGGATATTAAGGTTCTTGGTTCCAATTCATCGAATAACATCATGAAATTTGCTTAAACAAATCTAATATTCCTAGTGCCACTGCCTATTTCTTGTGTACTTTTTCTTATTTATTTAGTAAATTGGCCTTCTAAAAATGTAATGCAATTACTTGTCTCGATAACCTTCTCTCATTTGTTTCCAGTGGTTTTCCGTTCTTTCTCTTTGTCACTGCTTCTCTGTTATTTAAAAATATTAGCTTTGCTCTGAAATTATTCCTCTATTATTTCATTTCCCTTACGTGCGCTTTAATATTTTTTTCTAATTTGGGTCTTATATTCATGAATTCTGCATTGTGCCTGCCACTGGTGTCACTACAGCTTCTGTCGTAACTTTGAATTCTACTACTTTTACACCCAGTTGTTTTGAGTTTCCACATTAAACTTGTAGGAATGACTCCGGTGCATGAAGAATACCTGGTACGATGTCCATTGCAATGTACCATTGCTTCGTGGCAGGTTCAAAATTCTGTGTATTCTATGTACTAACTGATTTTTTTCACTTCGTAGGTCGCTAGTATTTTTGATTGAAATATCTATCAATACGATATTTCTTTCGCTCTTGTCCATTGCAACCCGATCTACTGTTATGCACCATTGTCCGATCTCCTAGAATTGCTTTCTCCCAACGCCATTCTTCATTCTCCAGCACATTTACAGGTTAATTCATGAAACATGGTGTCATTCAGTAAGATGTTGTTATTTATCACCCAACGATTAATGTAAAATTTTGGCTACTATGTTATGGCGTTAATTCAGTATTATTATTATTTTTACTTATTATTATTGTCTTACTCTATGGTTTCACCAGATGAGAAGTTCGAAAGTCGTAAAACTGGGCTATATAGGCAAATGCAAAACCGTAATATTTAAGATACTTCTAGAAGTTAGGTGTGCGTAGTGGACATAACTTGTGTTTAAAGTTAAACCTTTGTTTAAACTTCGAAACTCAGAATAATTAAGAAAATAATATAAATAAACACCACTGTTCTTTGATTGCCAGGAAAGCAGGCAAGTCTGAAATAAGTCTTATAATTACAAAATGAAAAAAATTACGGCTTCCTTGTAACAAGAATAATTGAAATTCATTGCATGACACATCAAAGTACGTCACGCAAGACAAGTTGCACTTACTTGTAAAAGCGTCTTCAGGTAGCGTGTGTAATTCCTAAAATCCATACTTACAAACCTTCAACGCAATAATAATCATTACTTAATAATGAATAATGAATTGCTACATCACCTAGTTCTCTTAGTATAGTCAAGATTATTGTAATAATAAAATTTACACTTTGTAGCTTTGCTATATCACAGTTATTGTTAGTGATTTGGAGGCGATGCCTCTCATAATTGGGAAAAGTAAAATCTACATACTAGATTTATCTAATAAATTATGAACATAATTAACGTTAAAAAATTAAAAAGTAAATGTTCAGTGATTAACCCTGCCGGTGAACACACCTTATTTGCATTGATTTTCTGACACTCTTGCAACGAAGAGGCGTCGATTCATCTTCCTCCAAGTCATGGATGCAAAAACGTTCGAGCAAGCTTTTCGTTGACGGAGGGGAATCCGTTTTGGGGGAATTAGAGTTGTGTCACTGGTGTCAAACTTTCAAGACTTGCCTTGCATTTAACACAAAGGTGTAAAGAATTTAAAATGGTACCGTTTGTGAATTTGTTTAGGGCGCGACATTTCACAACAGTTATTAAACGGACCGATCTAGTTCATGACAGCATTTCTGTTTCTCTGCAGTGACTTTGACCCGAGGGAACTATAGTTCGAGCCCCGACAGGGGTGGATTTTTGAAACTACCTATACAGCTAAGTCGAATTCAGCCGCTGCCAAGAGGAGAAATCTAGTGGCCGGCTGCTCTAATCGGTAGTTTTCCGGGTTTTCTCCGATCAATACCAGACGAATGTTGGAGCAGGACCCTAACAGACGGGCCACCTTTTCCTCTTCCTAGACCTATCCTCTCCCTTTAGAAACACACATTTACTTCACTGCCTCATGTCTCGGTAGACCAGTCGGGAACGTACAATACCTGTGTCGATTGCGGTGGTGCCCGCTGGGAGAGATACTTAGAGGAGTAAATCCCGGACTAATCGACGTGTAGTTCGACACCAGATATCACCATCCAACAGGGGAAGAACACCGCCACCATCTCCCGCGATGAATAGCCAGTATTATCTTTAATAGTCAGAATAAATGCTTTCATTTTATTGAAGTTGCTGCCACTCGTCAACTAAGAAGTGAAAGCATCCACATGAACATCCCATTGTTATTATTACTATTATTAACAGTACTATTAAAATTATTACTTTTATACTTAACCCTAAAGTTATTATAAGAATATCAAAAACGTGACTGTTTTTCGATGTCTACATAATCCAGAGGAATTGCTAATATTGTTTTATTCATTAAACACTCCTCCAAAGTTTTTTACACTCCTACAAAGTTTTTAACACTCCTCCAAAGTTCATTAAACACTTCTCTTAAGTTTTCCCTTTCTGCATTTTCGTCTCGCATGTAGTGCATTTCCTCATTAGTGGGAAGAATTCTCCCAGTCTGCCAGCATTGCCATGCACAGCAGATAAGTTCATGCATAATTACTCGGGGGAGGAATTTGATGAACTAAAACATTGAAAAAAAGATCAATAAAATGCTCTTAAAATTTTTTATAAATTCCTTAAAAACAAAGAAAAATTATATAAAAATTTGATCAAAACCACTTCAGATGAACAAGAAAAGATTTTGGATATGTTACAGCTGTAATCGAGGCTTCTTCCTTTTGTTCAAGTGAACTTAGCTTACAAACTTTTGGTTTGGACTGTTCTTTACCAGGAAATTTCTGACCTTCTTTATCGCGAAATCGGCCGAACTGACAATGGCGTCGATAGGCATCACAGAAACCTAAGAATACATAGTACTCCCAACGGCTGACATAACAATTTCTAAGCAAAGAAATCGAAAAGGCCACTCGAAAAATCTGTGGAGAACATTTGTTGCATGTCGTAAATATGATTTGAAGCAAGTACCATTAAAATGCTATAAAAACCGATGAAATCAGCGAATAATACATTAAAAATGACGTAGAAAAGACAAAAAATGAATTATTAATCGAATTCGACGAAAAATGCAAAAACAAAAATGATGTATAGAGATGGGTCATTTCCTTTTGTCATAACATAAAATGAATTTCTATACTAAACGGCATTGTTCTAAAGTGAAAATAAAATAAATGGCATTTCATTAAAATCCGCCCCCTAATAATTCCACTATTGTGCGCGGCGGCGGCGGCGCGGGGCGGCGGCGGGGACGTTCGCGTGGAGAGCCACTGACAGGGGCAGGGCGACGCGTGAAATGTCAAGTGTGTTACGAGAACGCAGGGGCAACGACCACACAAATCCAACTCGCCTCTGACTGCCAGCGCGCGCAGGAAGACGGTCACGTGACGCGCGCTTCTGGAACAGACCGCTGCGCTCGCTCGCTCGAGCGCGGATGGCATAGCGCCGCGCGTTTGGCAGTGGTCGTTCGCCTTGCGTAACAGCGTGAGGGATCTATGAACGGTAATCGGAGCAGACTGGACCTACGGGTGGATCCGTGGTGAAGCGATCAGACCGCCTGACTTCCAGCGTTGGAACCACGGTTCATATCTCGGGGGAACTTGGTGGAAGTTGTGGTGAACAAAACGAGACCGGGAGCTGTAACTCAGTGCATCAACTGATGTCACTGCAGCGCCTCTGACCGGGAGGTCCTAGGTTACACTCCTCACGGCGGCAGGATTTTCGACACTAGCTTTTCAGCTAGGTCGATTTCAGTTGCTGTCTGGAGGAGAATTCTAAAGACCGGCTGCTCTGATCGGGATTTTCCGTGGTTTCTCCGATCAACACCAGGCGAATGCCGGAGCAGTACCCTACCAAACGGGTCACGGACCGCGTGCGATCTTTCCTTCCTCTTCCTTGTCCTCTCCTCTCCCCTTACACGCACACTTACACTAACATGCACTACACTACCACATATTCCGGGAGACCGGTCGGGAGCTTAGAGCTTGTTCCGGCTGGGGCGGTGCCCTTCTGGTGGGAGAGTCCTGGTTAGGGGGAAACCCCACCAGCCGACGGTAGGTCGGCGCCGGATCTCGCCATCCAGCGGGGGAAGATCACCGCCCCAAGAAAAAACATGCACTACACTAACGGGACTAATGACCGAACCAGTCCCGGAAAGACGAAAAAATCAATCAAATATTTTCATATTTTCTCCAGATTGTCCCGTTCTCCTCTGGTACTATGTAATTCCATCATTGCTTCATTATCCTTAGTTTTATGTATTCATAATAACCTATCCGTCAAATCATTCGTTAATTGAAAGTCTTGGACTAGTAATAAGGCAAGTCATTTTGATACTTCGATTCTAATGAAACTGCGGCTGATCTTGTTACTATGTATATATTTCACATTAATGTAGGGTATGGAGCAATAAGATGAGACACTTCGGCAAAATCGCAATATTGACATTTACGAATAGTGGGAGTTCTGTGGCTGGTGTGACTAACTTTAGGACTGCCCCAAACCTCTGTTGCAGACTCAGCCATAAGACTTGCCCATAAGACATAATAATGACTAGTCTGAACGTTCTACCAACTATACAGGAGTATTATGGCTTACCCGAAACGCAGTGGCCAGAGCGCTAGCTTTCCACTGGAGTGCAAATATCGGTCGACCTGTTGGGAATTTGAAAAGCCCTACATTGTAAAAAGCGGGTTCGCGACAAGATTTCTCAGGGTATTCCGTTTGTCAGTACTTGTTAGTCAGCAGTGATTGAAAATCCACAGCACCTACATTAATCGTGTTTTCATAATCATCAATGGATATTTAATCATTGATCCTTATGAGAATTATATAATAAAGAATAAGCTCAGGATTAGGACCTGCTGGCTAAAAGGACTAGTAAATTTTTAGAGATATTAAACGTACATCTGCATCATAATAAATGTTACAATCTTCTAGAGCATGAACCAGAGGTCGAAAATGATCACTTTTTGTCAATGCTCTTGTAGTATAATGAATTTACACATGCGACATTTCTTCGAGACGTTTTGGCAACACGTCATGCTCACATGTTTGGCAGGTTACGCTGTGAGGTAGTCAACGAGATTTCGTGTATGAACATTGTGCATTCGGGGTTGCCTAGTAATCAGGGGAAATGTTAATGTACAGTCTCTGGCGACATTATTAGGTCATCTCCAAAAAAAGATGTAAAATATTCAACATGATTTTAGTTTCCATATTTCATGTTCATTGTTATTTAAGTGTTTCAAGTTCGTTGTTGTTAACAGTTGGAATGTAACACTCTTGTTGTCGGCCAAAATATGTAATCCTGACTGATAACAAATTATAAGACAGACAATAATGCAACAAAATATCAAAGAAACCTAGATACGTATTTCTTGAAAAACGTTTCTTGATTGTTAAGTATCATTAAACTGATTGTCAACGTGTCAGTGCAGTCTGTGAAGTTGGTTATGATGAAATTAATTGTTTTAGTAAAATTGTGCAATTACTTTGAAGTGGGAGCTTTCACATTTCACTCTAGGCAAATTTTTCAGTAAAATTTCATGGTCGATATTGTCATGGGCATGCTCAAGGCTTCATAAATGAACAAAAGGCTGTAATAACTCCCGTTGTTCCGTTATATTCAACTTGTCACTAAACAGCATGTGTTTTGGGGGGGGGACGAAAACTGATCATTTTCGACCCCCCTCCCTTTTTGCTCTACAAGTTCATAACATTTCTCGTGAGAGATTGTATATTTTTTCCAACTCGCCTCCTGTAAATTAAGCTCATTATTAATATTTTAATGAAGGCTTTTTTCGTATAATGCGTTTCCTTGACCATAAACTGAATCAAATTTTACCTTCCATGAGCATTTCGTGTCGGCTTCGTACCCGTCTGAGATTTCGTAAATCTTTTTTGATACGGATGTGTCAACTTCCAAACGTTAAAGAAGAGGAAATTTCTTTAGACTCTCAAAGGGCAAGTTTGACTTCGCTTACAAAGAATAATTTGCTTTATTTAATTAGGACGTAAAAATAATTATATAGTGATATTGTACAGAAATCAGTAATAAAATTGAAAAAAATGTTATATTCTTTAACTTGAATAAATACAATATTGTTCCCGAGGAAGATTTAAGCTTATTTGTGTTCTCTTATTGAACATGAAACTCTGTTAACTAATTTCTGCAGATCTGATTTGACCAGAAAATACTTCGTCAGATAAGTTGCGAAACAACAAAAATTCAAAATTATTTGAAAATTGATGATCTAGAAGCAATTATTTTTAATTTCTTATCTTTGCGACTCTAAGAAGAGAAAGATTATAATCGTGCGCAAAAAACGATGAATTTTTATCAATGTTGTAATGTGGCCACACCTTTAATACTCCGAACGCCGGGACGTTGATCGGTAAAAATACCTTCAGGACACAGAACAAACCGGGAGAGGTGGCTTATTGTCACAACTGATGTCACTACCGTGCCTCTGATCGGGAGGTTCTAGGTTCGAGTGCCGACAGTGGCAAGATTTTCGACACTAACTTGTCAGCTAGGTCGAATTCAGTCGCTGTCAGGAGGAGAATTCTAGAGGCCGGCTGCTTTGATCGGTAGTTTTCCGTGGTTTCTCCAATCAACACCAGGCAAACGTCGGAGCTGCATCCTAACAAACGGGCCACGGACCGCGCGCGATCATTCCTTCCTCTTCCTTGTCCTATCCTCACCTATCACACACAGTTACACCAACAAGCACTACACAACCACATGCCGGGTAACCGGTCGGGATCTTAGAGCTGGTCCCGGCTAGGACGGTGCCCCGCTGGTGGGAGATACCTGGTTAGGGGAAACCCCGCTAGCCGACAGTAGGTTGGAGCAGGATCTCTTCATCCAGCAGGGGAAGATCACATTAGATCTTACTTATACAAATGTTGTATTACACTTAAAATTATTGCCCCAGTAGTTTAAGAATGAAATTTTTTTTGTAATAGTTCAAAACCGTAATTATTCTGTAATATAACAGTACAAATAGAAGTAACATATTGTACACAAGTACATATAGTAAGTTTAGAATAACAGTAAATATAGAATGCGACTGAAATTTCGAGTGAAAAATAGCGGCTAAATAATGTTAATTTTTTATGGAATTTGATGTGCTATTGTCTTTTCTGAAGAAAAATTATTTTGGCAATTTTTGAGACGAACAGTTACTTGAAAGAACTGTTGAAGTTAATGTTGCATTTATTGACATTTCTAAAAAGTGACGTTTCGATGCTCAATTTGCCTCATCAGGCTAGAAATAAATTTTTTAAGTTCTATATGTTTTGTTTAAAACACATAAGAGGGTACCCAACACAAAAAGATCTGAAACTCACATTATATATTATACAAAATTGGAAATTCAAACCAAAAGAAAATTTGTTTGGCAGTCTCCAAAGGTTATATGAAAACAAAAGACGCAGCCACCATTCCAATTGCCAGGCAAATTGAACCTCGAAACGTCGCTTTGTAGAAGTATCAATAAATTCAACATTAACTGAAATAGCTCTTTCAAGAAACTGTTCATTTCATAAATGGTCAAAATAATTTTCCTTGATACTTAAAAATGCGGAACAAGAATTTTAAGGGCTATTGTATTTTACCACTGTATATTCCTATGAAAGTCGAACGACCAGCTCCTGATATTGTGCGTTACAGCAATACTAGCTGATATTGTGCGTAAGTGATTATTGTAATATTGCCAAGCATTTATTTCGCATTCCGTCACTCGCGCGGCCATTCGTAACACGAGTACTCGCACCGAATATGAAGTTTTTTAATTAAAATCGTTAATATACGTTTCATATTTACCTGTTCTTATATTATAATTGAATGCACTGTGGAAAAAACAATAAACAATTACAAACCGTATTTGAAGCTTCTATTATATTTCCGTCACACGCACGGTCATTCATAGCACGAGTGCTCGCACGTTTAGCTAGGTCCAATGCCTGCATTATTTAGTTTTCTACATCTTGTAATATTTACGATTTTTGCACAGTACCAATACAAACGCATAACACAACATATGAAATATTAAACTCTCTCGTATTACAAAATAAATATAGTTTGATCAAGGATTCAACGCCGTTTCATATGCCAGTACTCGCATGTTGGATTCTTTCAAACAGGCACGACGATTTCACTTATTTTACAGGGTATGGCAACACACTGCATAACAGAGATAAAAAGTTTGTTGATACCCTTCTCAGATACCGTTAGGGGAATAGCAGCATTGTTTTTATTCGTGGAAGGATAACATTCCTTTTTTTAATTAGAAAAGAAACTTCTGTTTGACTCTATCCAACGCCGCCAGGTTCCAACATTTCTAAATTAAATATTTGTTTTAATCCAAATATTGTATGCATTTTTCTGAAGGACCCTTCATGAGTATCCTTAGTTGTTATTGTTTATATTGTAAATATTACTGTCTTCTACCATTGTTCATGCATGAGAAATGTAATTACAACAAAATTGTATACTATGTATCATCAAACCCTTGAAAGACAAAATAATGTCGAACAAGGAAATAAAAAATTATTTTTAAAAAATCCAACGGCGCGAGTGAGGGAGTGTTAAGAAATAAATACCCTGCTGGAGGGGGCGTGGACAGGAGCAGCCAATGCAGTACGTAGCGGTGTCTGAGGCTCCCTGCACTAGAGTGAGGGGCGTGAGAACTCTCTCGTTATTGTACGTCATTAGGGCGGCGGCGCCCATTTCCGCTCACTTCCGGTCCCCTTCCTGCTCCGGATTCTGTCTCTCCAGATGAATGCACCGTAAGCATCTCTCTCGGATCGCCCACGCTCTCCAAGGCATTTATAGGTTTCACACACAATGATATCCACTAAACTTCAGGGTCCAAAATGTAATGGAGATCTACAGTTTCGTTGCTGTCAATTGGCTGATTCTCTGATCCTTGCGCATTAACTGCTACGGTCATTCCGCAGATGTATGTTATATCCCGGAAGATGTCGCCCCCCCTGGAACGGAGTGTCGGCGCCGGATCTCACATTCCAGCGGAGGAGAAACATCAACAACTTTCGGAATAGAACATCCACTACTGTGCTTCATAAACCAGATATTATTCGAAAAATCACTTTGAACTGTACTGTGCAAAGAGGAATAGATGGAATGACAGAAAATATTGAAGAGCTGTTGTGCAATCATCTGAAGGCTACACAATACTGAATTCAAATGATTAAGTCCACTTTACCAACTGGTGAAGCACTACTGTTCTCATATACGTGGCGTTTATTAAAAATAAGAAAAAATGTCAATAAATATTATCTGCTAGAAATTTAGAGACAGATACTAAAGGAGAAACTATATTTAATATTCTGGAACAGAATTTGAAGATAGAACTCCTATCAGCTGGTACGAATGGCGCTCCGGCTGTGCCAGGAGGTCACAAAGGCTGCACAGCGTTCTAAAGAAATAAAATTCCAGATTTGCTCGTTATACATTGCATCATTAATAGACAATATTTCGGTGCCAAAAATTTAGTAAACGGCAGTTCAACATCATTACAAAAGTCATCGAAGCAGTTAGGAAAATCCGAAACATCTCTTTAAATGACAGATTATTTAAACTCACGCGGACTTGCGGGGATCACCATCCAGAGATCTCCGCCAGAGGAAAACTGTACCCACCGGGATGATATCTAAGATCCCGAATTGTTAGCCGTGAGTCGCTGTCTAACAGTCTACTTGAAATAATTTCTTAGTTCAGTCTCATATTAATAGAGATCGAAATTATCGGATAAAAAAGTATGAAAATTACGATGGTAAGAACAACTGTAGACTCATTACTAGTACAGAGAGTCCGAAGATTGGTAATTTCGAAAAAGGCAAAAAATGTAGGGTACATAACCTTCAACAAACCTTAAGTACGATGTTCAAAATTTAAAAAATGCGATAAAAAATAATTTACTGACTAGATTCTCATAATATTAATCATTTTTGAAACGTGGATAGATCGTAATCCAGTTAAAGTTCTGCATGCCAGGTGGGCCAGAAACATGAATCTCACAGGACGAGAATTTTGAAGTCATCAAAGAAGAGTGCACTGAAAAGGACCTCTAAAGGAAATAGTTAAAGTATAAACAAAGACGCCAGAATATAGACTTCCCAAAACAATTTCTCGTATAAACTAGGAGACGGAAATACTGCAGGCAAACCATCAACAAATGATTTAAAAATTCTAGTTAGAACATGTTGGGTGGTTTTGCCCTCGAACTCCAGTTGCCGACAGTTTGCTGCAGCAAAACGGACATCTCCGAAATCATCTCGCTCATCTTCTGTTTCTGTTCATTCTACATTCTCTTCCTATCCTCCTGCCGTCCCCCCACCCTCAGCTTCTTCATGACTGTGCGTTCACCCGCGCGAGCACGAGCTGAAGGCTCCCAAGCGCGGGAAGGGTCATCGAGGACGTAACCGGGTCACCTGAATCGGACCCGAACGGGAAACCGCCAGACTCGAGCGCGCAAATCTGGGGCGTCCGTATTCGCCGGCGCAGCGCAATGTGCTGCCCCCGACACCCCTCTCACGCCACCGCCACACTGCCACACTGCCACACCGCCACACCACCACCACACCGCCACACCACCACCACACCGCCACACTGCCACACCGCCACACCGCCACACCACCACACCACCACACCACCACACCGCCACACCGCCACACCACCACACCGCCACACCGCCACACCGCCACACCATCACACCGCCACACCACCACACCACCACACCACCACACCGCCACACCGCCACACCACCACACCATCACACCGCCACCGCCACCGCCACCGTCCCCGTCACTGCCACTGCCACTGCCACTGCCACTGCCACTCCGCCACCACTCCCAATCGCCACCGACACTGTCGCCGTCACCGTCTTCTCCACCACCCCACCGTCTCCACTCTCCCCGCCGTCTCCAATGCCACGTCATTACCGCCGCTACCGATAACAACACCGACACCGCCTCCACCGTCTCGACCACCCTCGCCTTTTCCAGCGCCCCCGCCGCGCCGTCACTATCGACACCACAATTTCTATTACCACAGTAATTGCCACTGACTCCACTGTCATCGCCACCGCCGTCGCCACCGCTTTCGTTACCGCCACCTCCCTCACCAAAGTGGAGAGAATGTCTTTCCGGGCCAACCTGAATTCGCCCGCGCTGGGAAATATCGGGGTTATAGCCAATCCCTGCCGGATGGGAGGTGGAAGTGCTGAAAAACGCTTATCTCGGCGAGCGCCGCTGCCAAATGTCACACTTGCGCGCGCGAGCATTGCTGGGTCGCAAGCCTCGTTTCCAGTGGCAGGGGACACCAAACAGCTGTGACGGATGTGCTCCATACAAGAGCTGAAGAGAGCGTATAGCGTTGAAACGAAATGACAAGCTTCAACTTGCGCAAAACTGATTTTCATTTGAATAACAAGATTTTGTCTTCCTGTCTGATGATCAATTAAGCAGTAACTAGATATCTCAGGAAGATTGATTTAATTGAACAAGTCATGTTTTGTCTCGAATGGAACAATGGAACACCTTAACCAATGTTCTTTTAGTGTTAATTTTTCTCCCATGTCTACCCCTTCGAGAACGTTTATAAAGAACTTGTGATTTTTTTATGAAAAATAACTTTTCCCAACAAAATTCTATGTTTAGTTCGTTTTTTGTGTGTTATTTCTGAAAAACAATTTCGTGTGTATTCACATATTTTTCTGTTTCTGTTGAAATATTTTTTTTGTTGTTGGTTTTTGTTTTGTTAGCTGAAAAATGTCTGGTCGTGCAAAGTTGAGAGGAACAACAGCACACTAAATGATTAAATAGATCCAAGCATGATAGTATGTAATGTTTTTACCTCTTTCACTATTTAGTACTCAGTGGTGCTTCTCCCGTCATGCAGCCGCACGCTTCAATTTTCAGTCCATTCTGATTAATTGATTGATCCGTTAGTGTAGTAAATTTTTTATTGCGGGAGATGGCGGTGTTCCTCCATGGTGCATGGTGAGATTCGGCGCCGACCTACACGTAGACCTGCTGGGATTATTCCCCACTTCGAATCTTTCCCAGCAAGGTCCCGCCCCAGCCGGGACAAGCTCTATGTATCCGACAGGTCTCTTCACATGTCTACCAGTGTTATGCATATAAGTGTAGGGTGTGTGTAAGGGTAGAGTACATGAATCGCTAACTGCAGAAAGGCAACCAGTCGACATTTCCCAATTTTACAGGAGATACAAAAAACTTCATAAAATCAGTTGTTGTTTTTTTTGTTTTTTTATAAATTTGTTACGTCCTTAATCTTATCACATTATTTATCGACGAACGCGTCTCTTCGCCCCTTGTCGAGCGTTGAGCGCGGAGTAATCCTCCATTAACGTAGCGTATTTTACGTATGTCTGGTCTCGTATGTCGGTTGTCAAGAGTTTTATGCAATTTTTCTGCTTACAATTCTTTTGTTATCTAATTATAAATATACTTATTTAATCCTTTGAATAAAAATTTTTATGACCGAAGGTTAAGAAAAGAGGATATATTTTTGGATTCTGACATGTTTCCTTTTTACAGTAAACGAATTTCCAAATTATTTCTTGGATTAAATTACTTATAAAAATACAATTTTACTTTAAAAATTTTTTAAATAAATATTATTTGTTAAACATCTTAGAAAAACATTTTATATTTTGGATTGTCTGAATGCTCAGTAATCTTCATCTTCATGAGATGTCATTCTTAAGGGCCATAATGTGATTGAATGCCAAAACTGCACCTTGTCATAAGCGATGTATACCAATGTTTTCATGATGTCATCCATTTTTTATAGGCAGTTCAGATATATAGACCTTCATTGAAGGCAGATCTAAAGGATTCACTGAATTTCTCATCCTAGAATTGTCCAGCATCAAGCCACCAATATGCAAGTTGCATGGAACACTGTGCAGTGTTTCAGCCGAGAACATCAATTTACGACATTTTGAAAGAGTGAAAGATGGTTTTAGGTGTAGAGAACACTTTTACCAAAGGAAATATCGCTCAGGCAAATTTTCTTGTAGAATTTAGACCGCCATGAACTGTAATCAACGAAATCATTCGCCTTCATCTGAAAAATGGAAACCTTTTTGGAGGAATGTTTCATTATGTTAACAGGTTCACTCGCTGTATAATATCTTTCTTCCTTTCGCAATAACATCCAAATCATCCTGAAATTCCTATCATTCGGAAAGAGCGAATGACCTCCAACTGGAAAACGAACAATAAAGTCATTGAATATTACTGCACAAAAGGATCTCGTCACGGACTAGTTCCCTGTCTCCAGTAAACGAAGAATTCAAGGCGTTGCTAAGCCTCTGCTGTTGTGGGAATTCTGATTTGGTGTTGTTGACGTTCTTATGAGAAGAAATAAAAGAGGTCATCTTCGTCAACATATTATATGTTAACGATTATATGTTAATGATATAATATGTTGACGAAGATGACCTCTTTTATTTCTTCTCTGCTATTGTGCCACCAAGTTTTCTCTCTGCATTAAATGATGCATTGACTAGCTCACAACCCTCCCCGCCAATAAAAGAAATTCTGAAAAGTTGGACTAGTTGCCTTTGTGCAGTATGATAAGCAACAGGGTGGAATGATTGCGCATGGTCCGCGGCCCGCTTGTTAATGTACAGCTCCGACATTCGCTTGGAATTGATCGGAGAAGCCACAAGAAAATTACAATCAGCGCAAGAAAGTCTCAGTTCAGTGAGCACAGTTCGAGGTTAGGGATAGCGTTTACGAGTGATTTTGTTTCTTCGGAGCATTTGAGATTTTAATATGTTTTCTGTGAAAGAGAAGCCATGCGTATCACACGTAAACGGCATCTCACATTTACCGAAAGTCTAAGAAACCGCGCTGTTCACATTTTTAATTAAACTCGCAATAGAGCAACTTTTTAATTGAAACACATTCTTTATATTACTTGTAATTGCGCACGTTTTCCGTTGGAGGTGAAGTGTATGCCCCTAATGTCCCCCGATACGATTTGACAGAAATGAATGTCAAACTAATCGCTGACTTGACTGACCCGAGTGTATCGCCGTACCAGAAAATACTTGGCATGTGGTTGGTTGTAGTTCCTTCGGTGTTATACTTTCAGGGATTCCCTCTCTCAACAAAATTGGCCTCATAAAACCACTACACCACAACGAGGTCAGCGTAGCAAGCAGTTGCGCAATTGCGGTTATGAATAGGGACGGGTCTCTGTTTGGGTGGAACGAAGGAAGTGCTATTATCAGCAAGTGGTATTTAATGATTACCATGTTGAATCGTAATTGCAATGTTATCTGTTTGTTTACATGAGCCAAAAGTCATTGTTTTGATGCTAATTAAAGTTAAACTTTAATACTCGGATGGAATTGTTATTCGAGAATTGTTGCGGGCATTTCTGACTAATCTTGAAAATATTTGTCGACTTCTAGAAAATCAGGAGAAATTTTCATTTGATATTACACGAATTCGTTTAACTCATTCGTCAATATTGGAGGCATCATCTTCCCCTGCATCGTCGTTCTGTACATCGTCTTTCTCTTCGTCGGCGTTCTATGCATCGTCTTTCTCTGCATCGTCTTTGTCTGCGCCGTCGTTCTCTGTCTGCATCGTCGTGCTCTGGTTGTCATTCTCTGCGTCGTCGCTCTCTGCGTCGTCGCTCTCTGCGTCGTTGTTCACTGCATCGTCGTTCTCCATCAGGTGCGATAACTTAGGAACAACGGGTGAAATGGCACTTTACCAAATATTTATAAAAGAATTATATTTTAAATTTATTTCCATTTTTACATGATGTAAGTGTGCTGGTTTAAAAAGAGGATATAGTGTTCTGATGAATATTTCTCTCAGAAACCCTCGTGTAACCCGCAGATCCATCAGAACATATAAAATTATATAAACGTGTACATTTCAGACTACATCAATAGTTTCGTACATACGGAATTGGCAACATCTGATTATGTATGTTCAGGCAGATGATACAACAGATAGGATAGGCAGGTGATTCATTGTTTCATTGAATGCTTTTGTAATTGATTGATTGTTAGCGATTCCCGGCGCGACAACTGCTAAGGTTGCTAGTCCCGTAAGTGTAGTGGATGTTTTTTTCCTCGGGAGGTGGCGGCGATCTTCCACCGCTGGATGGCGATATCCGACGATGACTTATCGTCGGCTAGGGTGTTAATTGGAAAAATCTCGAAGAAAACTACCAATCAGAGGAGCTGGCAGAGACTGAATTCGAGCTAGCCTACTAGTGTCGAAAATCCAGACCCGTCCTGGACTCGAACCTAGGACCTCCCGGTCAGAGGCATTGCAGTGACGTCAGTTGATGCTCTGATTCAACTCTCCTGGTAATATTCTAATTCAGAACATACAACCGCAGTTAATAAGGAAACAGATGAATGAAGGCATGATGAATTACAGACATGTGCGCAGCCTTCAAAATCCGAAGGATCTATTAGGTGTACAATCAATAATCGATTTCAATTATGAAGATAAAAATGTGTAAATATATTTCCTTACTAACCTTTCACAGAACTTCGCAGCCTCGACACGCCATTGTTATTCAAATCGCCATTGTGGACATCGTCAATTTTGACATTAATTTCGACATTATTTCGATATCGCCTTTCTGAATATCGTCATTCTAGACATCGTATTTCTCGTCATCGTCATTTTAGACATTGTCCTTCTCGACATCATTTTTCGAGACATCTACCTTGTAGACATCGCATCGCCCTTCTCCAAGTCATCCTTGTCCACACCATCGATCTCCACAGCTGTAGCACAGACTAAGGACGTATAGGTCTTTTCTCTACGGCTGTAGTGTTGGGACAGCCCTGCTCAGCACGTGCCGCGGGGTGCTCCGCTTGGCCTGCTGTCCGCGAAGCATAATGGGCGGCGGCGTCTGCGTCTAGCAAGGCTCGGCTCCGCGCCGCGCCGCCCACAGAATCAAAGGCCGGCAGAGGAGCGCGGGGAAGTGGATGCAGCAGCTGCAAGTGGCAAATAACGGCTTTGATGTTCTGGCAGTTGTTAATATAAGATGATCAGGAGGAAGCACACTGAAAGTATACAGACTATTCGCAAATGAAGCATGTGTTATCGTTTTACCGAATGCAAAACGCTTGAGAATGTAAAATTGGACTCTGCAAAAAAGTATTTAAAGTTATTTTCTTTCTGTCATTTTACACTCTTGGATTATTGGAATAGCTTTTGATTTCAACTACGCATTTCTTCCAATTCCCTGTTGTGTGTCCACACACAAATGAAGGTCCAGTTTTGAATTAGGAATGAGTTGCAACAGTTATGTGTCACATTGGTTTTGCGAGACAAGGTTGTCAATGTTGTACTTAAATAAGTTAATAAACACTTAAAAAATGTAATAATATGTAATAATGACTTGTTCTGTAATTTTCTTTGACGCGTTTGTATAATAAGCATGGAATCGATATTATTACTAATTATAACATTTTGTCGTTTAGTTAACTAAATATGCTAATATATTCTATGAAAAATTGTCGATTATCTCTATGTTAATAGCACGCGTGCAGGTAAAATTCCATCGTGCAATTAAAAATTCACATCAACCATTCAGAATTCGAAAAGAAGCCAAATCGTTTAATTAAGAAACTACATCACAGACGTAACAAAGGTATTTGCAGTCGGCCATGAAACATGAACAAAAATGTGCATCACATATTACGTACCTACTACTACATATTAATAACGAATGAATAAAACTAAATTTGGAAAGTAAACGTTAGTTAAGTTAGCTGACGTATGTATGGTAGAACATAAAATATTTAACGTTAATAATTTAATGTTTTATGTGTAAACATTTGCTTTTAGGATTACGAATGTAAAAAATTTAAACGTCAGCTGTGCATACCAGATCTAAAAAGTATGCTACAGCAATACTGTGTCAGAAGTGACTAGTTTTTCCCCCAATATTTATACATGTTGTATTCTGTCTCATACCTGTCTTTACTTTTCGTAGGAAGTAATGTTTTTAAGACTTTGTCAGCTTCTTCTAAAATTTTATTCGCAATATATTCAGTATTTTCCTTTTGCAAATATTTCGTGAAAACAAAAACAAGGCAAAGCCCGCTACAATGGATCATTTTCAGATGCAATACTACGTAATGAAATGCAAGCTTTTGGGTGAAAACGATGAGCTTGAATTTCTTAAAATTTGAATTATTCGTAAATCGAAACGTAAAGAATATAAACGTAGCATGTGTATAAGGGGGTATAATTACACTCGTGGTATAATTGGACTCATGGTATAATTGCACTCACGGTATAATATCACTCATGGTATATAAAAAAACTCGCTCCTATCGTCGTTCGTTTTCTTGAACATACCAATCATGCAATTATCCCCCTCTTTATACTGTCGTTTCGTTAATTACTATTATTCCATTATTTACTAGTATTTATTACCCAATCCATAAAAAGGTCGAGAAAAAAACGAGGTATAAGGAATTATGCTTGGTTGCGAAGATGTGACGTAAAGCTTTTAAACTTACGTATTGAAAAACAACAATCCACAATCACAAAAAATAAATACAAGTCTTACAAGTGTATTAGATCAAACAATCAATTTCACTGTAATAAACAGCCAGAGAGGAATTTTCACTGTTTACAATGCTTTTTTACATAATAACTTTATTCCCAGTATGTCATTTTCTCATTCAATTCTTTGCCAATTCGAAGTCACTAGATATCCCTGAAACAATGAGAAATCACATTTCATTATTAAGTCCTGTTGTGTGCAATGTTCTTTATCCACACCTGCTCCATGTCAATTCTCGTTTTTATCTTTCCCGTTCTCATACATCTTGTTTTTACTGCAAATAAAACGTGATTTTCATGATCACATCTTTCCGTTCCATTTTTTTAAATTTTATTTTCATCTCTTCCGTATGCGCTTGCTCATTTCGCTATCGATCAGTCGTAGCGTTGATTATGAAAGTTAACGACACATTAGGAAATGTTCGACTCCTGCATCGCTGGCCCCGCGCGGAGCGGCATAAAACCTGGCGTCATTGTGGGGAGGTCGACGGCCTGGCGTTTTATGAACTGATACCGCTCCCGAGGTAATGTCCCGCTATCGACCCCCAGTCGATGACCCGTCCGCGGCGCAGTGGCGCTCGGCGGTGCGATTTATAAACTCCGCGCTGGAGGAGAGCCATCCCGGACGCACCGAGCCGGACCTGCCGCGAGATCGCGGTTCCGGTTGCAGCTCCGGGTTCCGGGCGCGCCACGTAGATAACGAGGATCCGCTCTCATAGACGAGCACTCCTCTCTAAACGAGAGGAGAGGCTAACTACATTTCTGGGTCCCGTTTTCCATTTCATTTTTCATTTTCAGCTGATATATTTTATTGCTAAATAAATAAAACATACCACAATGAGAATAAAACCATACTTTAATTATACAAACAGTAAAGAAAGAAGTACAAAAATTCATTTTGTGATGAACCATTGTGAGATCGCTTGGAGACACTCTTTTCCAAATGTCGTATAATAATTTTCCAAAATTGTCAGGTGAAGAAAAGAGGTTTGAACGTAATTTTCGAAATAATTTGTTTTATTGCTCAAGGATACAGCCCCTTCCAAAATGTTGTTTTTGTTGTTGTATTACATGATGTGGGGTAAAAACCTTGCATAACCATCACAGAAACGGATTGATTGATTTTCCCGGTGCATCAAGAGCTAAGTTCATTAATCTCGTAACTGTAGTGATTTTATTCTAGGAAGGTAGATATTCCCCCACTCGATGGCGAGATTCTGTCTACGACGATCTATACGTCGTCGGCTGTAACGGTTTTCCCCAACCAGATATCTCCCATCAGCGGAACACCGCCCCTACAGGGACAAGTTCGAAGCTCCCGACTGGTCTCACGTGTTTGGTGTTGTAGTGCATGAAAGGGTAAGGGTGAGTAAGTAAGGGGTGGGGAAAGGACAAAGAAGGGGAAAGAGAGACCGGTCGCTAGAATTCTCCTCCATAAAACGGCTGAACTCGACTTACCTAACTAGTTAGTGCCGAAAATCATATCACCGTTGGGACTCGAACCCTAGGACTTCCCGATCAGAGGCACTGCAGTGACGTCAATTGATGCCCTGAGCAACCATTGTACAGGAACAGAAACAACCATGTAGTGCTTATTGCTGTGTCCTCGTAAACTATTTTTCTGGTATGTCCTCGTAAACATTTTTTTCTACTATGTTCTCGTAAACATTTTTTCGAGTTATTTGGAAATATTTGTACCATGAAAGTGTAAAATAGTGTTAATTGCGTGGGGAAGCGACGGAAGCAAGGGAATCTGAAACAGGCCCTTCTTGCTAGAGGGTCAGAGGCTACTTCGTTAAAAAACATTCTGATTAGGAAGATTGAGTAAAATAAAGTAGAGCTTTTCAGAGATACGCTCTATTCGTTTAATTCGTGGATTTGGGCCAGGTTCTAGGGACCGAAATCAGCATTTTGTAAGGTGATATGAACTTGAAGCATTAAAATAGTTTTGTTCACTAAAGACGCGAGAGATTAATTCGCCAAATGTTCGGGAAATTTCCTTAACGTTCGGCTGGAAAAATAATTACAAACTGATTAAAACTGCAGAACAAATTAGATTAATATATATTAATATATACACACCCTTATTTCGCTACACACTGCACCAATAGTCCGTCCCTTTGTATTTGTCTCCTACTATAGAACAGTTAATCTCTCGATAATTATAGAAGATACATTCTCGATCCTTGATATATCGACGCCCTAAATTATGTAGTGTGTTCGTTGGATTGTGATGAACATTCGTAGATTTTAAAAAACAGGTTATTCATAAAAGTGAACAGAACAAGAGTCAAGGAAATGCTAAAATATTTATGTTGATAGTTTATACGAATCCAATGACTTGATCTATCGACGACAAAATAGTTCGAGAACATATTTTGGAAAAACCCTTCATCTAGATCATTAAACCTCTGCGAAGTGTTGAATGAATTGCAGTAAGACATGTTTCCCCTCCTGCGTGTACGAAAATGAGGTGACGTTAATACTTTATGAAAATCGCCAGAATTATCAGATATGTACTTGTTTTTTCGTTACATAAATAATTCAGAACGGCGTCCTTGCAGTTCTGTGATTGTAAATGGAGTAGGATAACAATTTCCTTTGCTAGTAAAAAATCCAATCACATTCCTATTATACTATTATACCCGATAAAAAAGGATTGTAAACGTTGTGGGTACTTTTATTTTGGGAATTACTTAGTAATTACAACCTCACATCTTTTTGAAGTGGAATGTGGGAAAAGTCTAATAATAAAAGTAAACTAAAGCAAGACGTAAAAACGAATTTTAAAATTAACTTCTGACAAATTTCAATTATATTTTCAGAACTGAATAGTTAACATTTACAATTTAAATTACACTACTTTGATGTAACGATTTTCTACACTTCAAAGAGATTACTACACCGAATTACATTTTTATAACCTCGATTCTTAAAATATAATAAGATCTAACGGACGCCTAAATAAACTTTATTGCAAAGTATAAAGGAACTGAAAGCAAATCCATGTCAGTGTCTCTTTTAGCTCGCAACATGACGACAGAGCTATCAGGGAATAAGACAAATTTATGACAACACACATAAAGCGCGACTGGTGCGGGAAGCAGGCCTGGCGCCACGCGCCCCTCCATTGGCGCCGTGCCACGTGACACACGACGACGTCGACGTTGCGTGGGGCGCCTTGTTTTTCCAGGGCAAGCGGCCGCGTGTCTGTCACACGCGACGCCATGATAAGGAGGCTAAAGGTATTCCAATACAGTGAACGATTGATTTCCTTCGTCTTTTTGGTCTGCATCAGTCTGACCCGATTGGGAATTGACCGGAAAACACGTTTCGGCGCATTGTAATCGTCAATAAATAGCATCGAAGTTAAATGTTTTAAATTTTGTAGTGGCAGCGGAGCTCTTGTGATAATCCATGATAAAAATATCCAAGATATAAGAGATGTCGACCACAATAGTAGACTACATAAATTTACTTTGCAGAAAATTCAGCCATACGTGTATATTGGACATTTTTTTCCATCATCTGTGGCTCTAAGTAACATGATTTAAACACATTAATTAACCATGGTGAGCAGTCCTAGCAAGGCGCCCTTTTGTGGTAAGCGCGTATATTGGAATTTTTTCCCATCATCAGTGGCTCCAAGTAAAATGGATTAAACACATTACTTAACCATGGTGAGTAGTCCTAGCATGGCGCCATTTTGTGGTAAGCACGATGTACGAAGGTAAGCCTGCCTTTGTACATTGTACTTACCACAGGCGAAGGTCTGCCTTCGTACATTGTACTTAGTCCAAAATGGCGCCTGCTAGGACTGTTCACCATGGTTAATTAATGTGTTTAATCCATGTTACTTGGATCCACTGCTGATGGAAAAAAATTCCCGAAATACGTGTATGCCTGAATTTTCTGGAAAGTAAATTTATATAGCCTACTATTGTGGTTGATACATCTTATAATCCGGACATTTTAAATATTTTAGTTAAGAGTCCAAAGTCATTGCCAAAATGCAGTGTTTAGGTATCAATGCAGGCATGAAAACTGCATCTGCAAGCAATTTTAAAATTATCTTTTCTGTAATAATACGTATCAAATAAACACTTGATATATTCTAAACTAATCGAAAATATTGAAGAACCAGAAACATCCACAAATAAATATTTCTAAGAAAAGTGTACAGTTATGACTGAAGTACTAGAAAATTTCCTTTCGTATTTTAATAAAAAGGCTATTGTGACAGAGTGGTGTCAAAACCATGATCGTTGAGCGATTTGTTTGGAGCTCAGAAAGATTATGGGTCGTGACCAGCAACGGGAACGTCTTTTTATCGTTTCATATTAATTCATAACAATACACTAAAAATCAGTAAGATTTAACAGAAAATAATTGTATTTTGTTACTTTCATTTGTTGCATAAGAGATTTTTCTAGTTTTTGCCGTCTTCTTCTTGAAGCCCAAAGCCGCTGTTGGTATAAAATAACGGTGGATTGTTTGAAATAATGATATGCAAACCTATTTTATTCATAAGAATTAATTTTGAAGAAATATGAGGTGAACTGGCGAGAAAGATAAATAGAAATGTATACAGTGCAATATGCGATGAGTCTTCGCTGTTCGGAGTGAGTGTTGTGCGGAATATATACGAGAGGCTGGTCTGAGAGTAATAATGCAAGAATATGGTATGTGATCTAAGTAGTGTTGTGAACTGTAAAGAAGACAGTAATTGAAAGTGCCAGTGGCGAATCCTCAACATTATTTCAAGTATACCGCACTTTATGGAAGCTACCTCTACCACTGTCTTTTATTTTGAGCTTTCCTGAAATTTCTATACTATGAAATTCCGTCCTTAATAATGGTTCTATAAGACAATTACACAAACCACTAACTTCTGGATCATTAACACACTTCATTTTCACAAAACGTGAGAGAAACGTAACTTACGAACGACCAGAGAAGGTCTGTTCACCGCGATATTTTGCGATGCCTACGGACCGTCCAGACGCACATCCTCCCCTCTCCCCGCCCTTGAAACATGAGGAGCACTAGGTTATTGCGGCTGGCATGCGGTGCCTTCGCCTGCGCTAGCGAATTCTCTGAACAGCATTAAAAACTGTTTCAAACTTTTCCTCATCGCACTTCATAGCGCATGCGGATGCGGAAGACTGACTCCCTCTCAGTAGCAAAACAGTTATTTCCTCTTATCTGTTTTAAAGCTATCAAAATTTCAATAATTTTTTAGAGGATTATCGAACTTATGAAATATTTTTATACACTTCGTATTACTACGAGTAGGTATCCGCGGTGTACGTGGTGTACACGGCGGTATTCGCTGTGTATCGCAGAATTCGCCACTGGAAAGTCCACAGGTCCTAGCTTCGAGTTTGGACGGTCGCAGCTAGGTAGAGCAGCTAGCTAGAGCGCTGGGTCGAGTTCTGTCGCTGTGCAGAAGAATTCTAGCTGCCGACTCCTCTGATCGGTAGTTTTCAGTGGTTTCTCCGTTCAACACCAGGCGAGCATCGAACAGTACCTAAACAAACGGGTCGCCGACCGCGCGCTATCTTCCGTTTCTCTTCCTCGTCCTGTTCTCATCTCATACTTTACACACACGTACACTAGCATGCATTACAATACCACACATGCCGAGAGACCCAACGGGAGTTTACAGCTTCCGGATGGGGCAGTGCCCCGCTGGTAAAGTTGGGGAAACCTTGCTAGCCGGTGGTACCGCCACTTTACGGATCTCCGCCACTTCCCGAGGAAAGAACATGCACTACACTAACGCTATAATAAGCTTAGCCGTTAACGCGCCGGAAATCGCAAATCAATCAATCAACGGATGATGATGATGATGATGATGAGTGCATTAAAACTCATTTACTCCTTGAAAGATTCCAGAGTCAGACTAGCCGGACAGAAGCGTCATACGACGAAGAAACAACAGACACCTGATCCCTAGGACGTTGAAATGGTAGGAGTCTGGCTCGACTCGTAACCTCCCCGAACCGTTTTTTCCCCAACGCGTGCGCGTGTGCTCGGCTGGCATCCGAGCGCGTGCCTCCGCCGCACGCGCGTGCCTGCGGCGCACGGCCCGCTCCGCGACCTCCCGCCGCGCCGCGCGCCTGCGTGCGCTCGCGATTATCTTCTGGGAAGCGACATTAACCAGCCGCTTCTCCTCCCGCCCCGCCCTGCCCCGCCCCGCCCCGCCCCGCCCCGCCCCGCCCCGCCCCGCCCCGCCCCGCCCCGCCCCGCCCCGCCCCGCACCGAGCCTCGTGCTTGACCGAGGCGTGTCGCGCGCGAAAGGTCATCGGCTCCGTTTCAACTGATCTCAATCCGACGACTCCGGACTCGTAGCACGGATTCGCGAGACGAGTTCAACGAACTTGTGGGCTATAGTGTTTCTAAATCGTAAGAGACTGGGAGCGGTAGTTCAGTGCATCAATTGATGTCACTGCAGTGCCTCTGACCGGGAGGTCCTAGGTTCCCACTCCCCACGGCGGCAGGATTTTCGACTCTAGCTTTTCAGCTAGATCGAATTCAGTCGCTGTCTGGAGGAGAATTCTAGTGGCCGGCTGCTCTGATCGGTAGTTTTCCGTGGTTTCTCCGATCAACACCAGGCGAATGCCGGAGCAGTACCCTACCAAACGGGCCACGGACCTATCTTTCCTTCCTCTTCCTTGTCCTATCCTCTCCCCTTACACACACACTTACACTAACATGCACTACACTACCACAGATTCCGGGTGACCGGTCGGGAGCTTAGAGCTTGTCCCGACTGGGGCGGTGCCTCGCTGGCGGGAGAGTCCTGGTTAGGGGGAAGCCCCACTAGCCGACGGTAGATCGGCGAGGGATCTCGCCATCCAGCGGGGGAAGATCACTGCCATCTTCCGACAAGAAAACATGCACTACCGGGACTAATGACCAAAGCCGTTGACGCGCCCGGAAACACGAAAAAATCAATCAGTCAATAAATCGTAAGACCGCGATTTACACGATTGGTTTTCGCGAACGATTCCGGTGCGAAGGTGAGCATGCGCAGTGTCGCTTCTGGAGTTAGGGTTGCCAATTGCGCGTGCACGTGTTCACTAAAACTCCGGATCAAAACACAAGTAAATCTGGGCTAGGGAATTAAACCAAATGTTAAACGAAAGTACATTATTAATTAATTTTATCTTCGGCTATTAATTTGCTTTCTGTTCTTGTTTCTCCTGTTTCTTTTCTCTTCATTCTCCGCAATGTTTAGCTTCTCTTTTCTTTTCTTCTCTATTATTTTCTGTCCCCTGTTTCTCTTTTTGATTCTTCTTTTTTCTTTCTCTCCTTTTTCATTTTCTTCCTCTTTCTGTTCTTCTTCAACTCCCTCCGCTTCTTGCTCTCTTTCGCAGCAAACGCACATATTCTACTTCTTTACATTATCAATAGTCATATTGATTCAAGAGTTTGGGTATTGAATTCTTTTCGAAATTTTGCAAGTGGGCGACACATTCTGTTTCCAATAAAATGCATGATCTAACGAGTCTTGCACAATACTAGTCACGAACTCGTGTAATTTTCTTCTTCTGTTAAATACTTTCCGCCATCTTCGTATCTCAAAACTGATTCTATAACATTGCATTAACCATCATGAATGTCATCCATTCGAATCATTGCAGATATCCACACCGACCTTAGTGTTCCTAAGATTCTAGCCCACTCCACCATTCGACAATCGACAAATTATCCAAATACTAATGAGTTTTTACTGTTTCTAAAGGGGTACCGTTCCAGAGCGCAACAGAATTCTCAATCATCAATAGATTTTCTACCTCTTCTCACTCCTCAGCTATGTCATCTCATCTCATCTCATCTCATCTCACATTTGTTCCACTTCAATAATTTTTCAACTCTCATTCTCTTTCTCCTCAAATGTTTTCGATCACTAGTAGATAATGGGGATCACTGAAATCACATCATCACTCAAAAACTAGAATCTTACAAGAGCAAGACAGTATTTTGCTACCATTCTTGCGTAATATGCTCGCTCATAGAAATGAAACGTTTGCGACATGATTATTTCGTGAATTACATAAACGTGATGAACCACTGTCTGTTGATAAAATCACCGTCAAATAAAAAAGTTCCTTAGTCATATTTCATATGCTTTATTTCCCGGCCAAATGTTGATTTCTGGTACGCTGTTTATAGAATTCAGATACATTGTCAGATTCTATCGTCCCTCAATCTGAGTAGATCGCATCTGTCTTCATGACACTCTAAACAAAAATTGTAACTATCAACCGCATCCCCTGGACAACATTCCAGTAATCAAGATTTGGCTTTCAAATGCAGAATATGTAACAATTAGGGTTTTGATAGTTATGTGGTAACAACTTTTTTTATTATATTTAAATATATCCTAATTGTAATATGCCCACCGAACAATAATTCTTCAGTGAGAAATGCAAATTTTATAGTGCATGTTTTTGCAAATTATGGGAATATTTATAATTGCATAATATTTAGAGAATATCGTTAGAAT